>JAVIAB010000041.1:3363609-3414234 GCA_032433765.1 Megaustenia siamemsis | reverse complement strand
TAGTTTATTTACTCTTACCTGGTCTCTGAGTAGTTAGATCGATGTCTAGCCCTCGGATAATTGGAACAATTCAATGAGGTCCCATGTACACTCAAGCACATTTAAGGAATGCTTGACAGTTGGAGGTTGCCAGAGAAGATCAACAACTCGGCAAACAAATCTAAAGCAAATCTGGGCATGTCAAAGACAGATAAGTGAAGCCTAAAGGACGCAGGTATTGCGGACTAATGAGATAACGTATCTGAATTAAGGATCAATGCTAAGTAGAAGAAAAGGCTAGCCATACATGAACAAGTACTTCATTCTTAAGTGTCTACAACAATAGCTATCTTAACGCCTTTATACATTACTGGGGGACGTATAGGACCGGAGAATAAAGACATGAGCTGATAGGATTTGAGTTTGTGTTCCTCTTTCTTACTCAGATTCCAGCGTTCTCTTTTACGTAAAATAAAGGGGAAGAGAGGGGGGAGGGGGGAAGCGGAAAAAGGGGGGGGGATTGTGGTGTATGTGAAATATTAGAGATATACAATGACGAAATAATAGAATAAAGCATTTTTTTTTATAAAACACGAGATCACAAAGAAGATGGATGTATAAACTTGAAGCGACGCATTGAAATATGTGGTAGACATTATTTTTTAATTTCAGAAACAAGAATTAGTAAAGGGAATTAACTTGTGTATTCTTATGTGTCAAAATACGATAACGCTTCTTTCCCTGGTTATCACTAATTAAATTGTTCATTGTCTTTCCAGGTTTACCAAAGAGATTAACTAAATAGTTACATTTACAAAGTAGTATATTTATTTCATATTGTGATTTTCTTTAATAAAATACATCGATAAGAGCAGTTTCATTAATTTGTCATGTTTTTTTATTGATATACGCTTTTTAGATTAAAGAAGCTATTTACAAAGAAAAACGTTGTAACTGAGGAGATAACCACCATAATTTTATGTTACTAAAACAATATCTAAATTATTCCCCTTTGACCAAAAATCTCATCATCGTTGAGTGTCATCTCCGCATCAAAGGTTCGCTACCATGGAACGCTATTCTATCCTGTCCCTCGCTTTGATGGTGCAGGCTGTCATAAGGCTAACTTGTCCAACTTTTGATGTTACTCGTCCATGTTAGTCTAGGTCTGCCTCTTTCTTTTGTATTTTCTTTTCTAAGATTACTTTTAGGCTGATGTGTCCTTTAATATACCCCAAAACAGCATTTGTCTAGTGGGAATTGTGTTTTGTAGTTCTCTTTTCATTTTTAGTTGTTTTAAGACTTCATCTATCTGCATACTAGATCTGATGGTCGATTGTTCAATCTCTCAAGACTAAAGGCAAGGTCTAAGGTCAGACATATCTCTATTAGAGATCTGTTATTTGCTGACGACGCTGCACTTGTCACGCAAAGTCAGGAAAAACTGCTAGCATGGTACATAGCTTTTCGCATGTCTGCAGAGACTTCGGTCTAACAATAAGTTAGCAGAAAATTAACACACTCGGTCAGGACGTCGATGCAAATCCTGCAATCTATATCCACATATATAAACTTGATATCGTGTGGCAGTATAACTACCTGGGGTCCATCATCAGCGACATTTTATTTGTAGATACAGAAATTGACACCCGCATTGGTAAAGCTGCTACCACCTTTGCCCGTCTTTCTATGCGTGTCTGGCAAAACAGCAAACTGACAATTGAAACAAACAGCAGCAGTGTACAATGCCTGCATAATTAGTATCCTCCTGTATGGCAGCAAATCTTGGACAACTTATGTAAAGCAGGAGAGAAGGCTAAATGCATTCCATATGCGATGTCTACGCCGTAGACGTTCTTGGTATCACCTGGAAGGATAAAGTGACAAACGGGGAGGTCATGTCTTGCACAGCCTCCCGAATATCTACACGTTACTCAAACAACGGAGGTTACGCTGGCTTGGCCACGTACACCGAATGAAAGATGGCCGCATACCGAAAGATATATATTCTACGGACAACTTGCAGATGGTAAAAGAACTAGGGGGCGCCCAAACTACGATTTGTAGATGTGTGTAAACGCGACATGAAGACTCTGAACATAAACCCTGCAGCATAGGAAGACATAGCTGCAGACTGCAATTTCTCGAAACACACTATAAAGGTTCACCTCAAAGAAGAAGCAGACAGATTCATAGAGAAAGAGAATACACGACGAAAGAAAAGAAAGGGAAAAATAACATTTCTAGGGGCGCTGAAAATCCACAGTCAACTATGACTGACGGAGGCTACTAACTTACTAAGACTTCATCGAATGTTTTCTTTTCTTTCCATCCAATTCTACCCTTTCTTCTATAAATCCAAAGCCAATATAAAGGCTTCATGTTCTGCCCTGTATTCTTGTCTAATGTCCGTGTTCTTCATCATACAGGAATGTTGAGAACATATAACATTCTGCTGATTTTTAGCCTTGCTTTTATTTGTTTTATGTATATTTTTCATGGCATTAAAGTAATTTTTACCATTCCTATTCTTTTGTTTTTTTTCAGTTTTACATTTTCCATCACTGGTTATAGTATGTCCAAAGTAGCTGTAGTTCTGAACAGTCTCCAGTTCTATTTCTTCAACTGTGATATCCACTTGTAGTTTTGAGTATTATCTTTCTTAATGATCATAGTCTTTTTGACATTCCAACATGACATACCAAATCCATATGTTTTGCTTGTCATGTGTTTTTCATTAAGTACTTGTAGATCTTTAGAATTATCTGCTGACAATACAGAGCTATCAGCATACCTTAAGTTATTGATTATCTTTCCATTTATGTTTCTGAATGATATCTCTATGGTGTTTATAAAAATGGTTTCAGTGTATAGATTGAACAAGCTTGGAGATAGGATGTATGCCTGTCTTACTCCTCTTTTTATACCAATTGGTGTAAGTTCTCCTTGTGTATTTTATTATTGCTGTTCGCTCCCATAAAAAGTACATGTTAGTCGTATGTCTGTGTCATCAAGATGTATATCTTTAGGCAGTCTATAAGTTGTTATGGTGTATTATTACAGAATATTCAATGCAATATGGCACCAACAAAAAGTCATAGAAGACGGGCAACAGGCAATCATCGTACCAATATGGATAAAGAAAGATTGCAAACAAAGACTGCAATAAATACAGGGGTACATCGCTTCTCAGCCATGAAAGAAAGTTATACGCCAAATTGTGTAAAAAGGCTGAGACCAATTATAGAACTACAATTAATGGAATCTCAAATAGGTTCAGAAAAAAAAAAAAAACAGAGGCTGTGCTGACGCTCTATTCACTTTAAAACAGCTAGCAGAAAAGAAGACAGAACACAATCAAATTGTGTACACAGCTTTTATTGACCAGAAAAAAAGCATTATACCAAGAAAACAGAAAAGAACTGTGCAAGATACTAACAGCATACGGAGTAAGCCAACATATAACCAACCTAATCAAAAGTCTCTACATCAACAGCAGCTGCACAGTGGGAACAGCAGCAGGCTATGCGGACCACTTCGAAGTTAGATGAGATGTAAGAAAGGGTGCGCACTATATCCCCTTTCTGTTCATTACATACATGGACTATATATGCAAGTTAGTCAACCCATCAGAGACAGAGGAGATCAATGATCTTCTATTCACTGACGATTAGGAACTAATACTTGAAAAATGGAAGACATACATGAACATTTAAAAAGACTCAACAGCACAGGCGCAAAATACAACATGAAAATGAACGTTAACAAAACAGAAGTCATGAATATCGCAAAAGAGAAACAGAGCATCAACATAACTATAGAAGGCACCCATCTAAATCAAATAAAGTAATGTAAATGCCTAGGAAGTCTAGTGACAAACGACAATTCACAAACAGGCAGAAATAGATTCATAATGCAACAAAGCTTGTCAATTTATTGCACAGATATAATCACTCTTGTCCAACAAAGAAATTACTCTAGAGGCAATACGGGCACTCTACAATACACTCTTCATCCCAACTTTGTGCTACTGTGCCAGTCCTGGACCCTAGATACAAGAACAATAAAACAAATAACATCAACTGATATGGAATATGTTAGAGAAATGACAAGAAACAGCCGGAGAGTTAAATCGGATGATTCTTCTGGCACGGGTGGTTGAGCAATAATGGATTTCATTCTCTGCAGTGATATCCGGGCGCTCGAATGCCTGTCCTCCATACAGTTATGACGTCACATAGTGTATGTAATGCTATTATTTTAAAAGACGGTGTATCATCAATCCAAATCGCATAGTACAACTGCTCAGATTCATGATGATTCATGAAATCGACTGAAAGCTCATATCTTGACTCCAATATCAATCGGTAAAGACAAACACCCCACCACGGATTTGTTTCAAATAAAATTAATGAAACCCATGCCACTTGAAAGAAAAAAAGAAGGCTTTCTTAACCATAAAGAATTGCCCAAGTCAGAACACAAAAGACCAATTCTAAGAAGCAAGAGCAGAAGTTCAGCGGAATCAAGGAGATTTGCGAACGAGTACTGGTCAAATCTGTGCTTTATGATCCAGAAATCTGCTGAGCTGAGCGATCCACGAATAATGTGTAACAACATAAAGTTTCTAGCCCCAACATGTAAACAAGAAATGCTCCCTTAAAGATGCAAACAGTGAGCCTAATAGTGACAACAGTAAACAGCCGGAAACATTGGTTGAACATTGCTCAAGCCTCTATTCTGGAGACAGGCCTGAAAGTCCACTCCAAGACCAGCTGGTCCCAAAATACTGAATTCTGATCGAAGTACTCAAAGAAAACCATGAAACACATTCTTCCCCATCTCTACAAACTTGTTGTCCAATTATGGAGAAATGGAGATATACCCCAGGATATGATGCCAAGGTTGTAACATTTTACAAAATTAAATTAGAAAAGTGCAATTGTAACAATTATATGGGTATCTCTCTCCTGAGTATAGCTAAAAGGCATTCGCAAGAATTTTTTTTAAGCACCTACATCAACTGGCACAAATTATCCTTCCTGAGACCCAGTGCGTGTTTAGAGTAGGACGGTCAACCACTGATACGTTTTTTACTCTCTACCAACTGCAGAAGTGTAAGGAACAGAAAAGATCTTTATTTATAGCCTTTGTTGATCTCACAAAGGCTTTTGACACCGTGAGCACAGGAGGTATATACAGGGTATTGGAAAATGTTGGCTGCCCTTCTACATTACTCAAGATGATCAAGTCATTTCACAACAATATGTCTGCCACCGTCCAGTTTAACGTTAGATCTTCCCAGCCCTTTAAGATGAACTGTTGAGTCAAACAAGAATGTGTTCTTGCCTCTACCTACAGATTGGAATATTATTCACTGCCCTTCTACACAATGCGTTTGAAACCATCTCTGGTGACATCTATATACATACAAGATCTAGCTCCTTATTTATCTAGCATATCTGAGGTCAATATTTTAAACAACTGAGACTCTCATCAAGGAGAGTCTATTCGATGCAGCACTGGTTGCTCACGATGAGTCCGTCAGTAAATTACAATCTAGCTTAGTCATAAGATGTATTCTCCACGTCAATAAGTATCCTGAAGACTGTGGTGCCTTAACAATGTGTAGCCAGCCCCGCAGCTATATCATTAAAGACACAGCCCTTGAACCTGTGAGAAAGTTCACCTATCTCGATTCTATGGTCACAACTAATGTCTCCCTTGAACCCGTGAGAAAGTTCACCTATCTCGATTATATGGTCACAACTACTGTCTCCCTTGAAGAAGAAACAAAATTGCTGAATCAAAAAGGCTGCTTCCACATTTGGTAAACTTAAAGATAGAGTATAGGTCAATTCGAAATTAATACTCAGAACTAAGATCCACATAATGATAAACGACAGGCAATTAAAACAAGTGAAAGAATTTAAATATTTGGGAAGTGTAGTAACAAACGACAAAATCACACGCGCAGAAATAGACCCAAGATACAATAAAGCTTGTCCAATTATCAAATAGCTATCACCACTATTGTCCAACAGAAAAGTAACCCTAGAAGCAAAACGGGCACTATACAACACAATCCCCATTCTAACGGTGTGCTACCAATATTATACGTTGATCCTAGACGCAAGAATAATAATAAAAATAAACACTACTGAGATAATATGTGTTAGGAGAATGCCAGGAAACAGCTTGAGAGTTAAGATCAGAAATGGAGAACTGAGAAATATGCTAGAAAAATGTCGCACTTAAAATATGTAAAAAAACGACATAGCATGGATTGACCATGTGATAAGATGGTATGACCAAAACACGACAAAACGACGCTTTAAGAACGTTGCCAGTACACCGGAAGCCAAATGTCGACCACGAGAAAACCGGTTTGACGGATTATTAGAAGCACTAGAAAACATAACAACAGTAAAGGTTAACAGAGGAGCAAAATATCGCAATTTATATTTCACCTCGACAGTGAAAGGCAAATGAGGGAGGTTCTATTGTTTGTAAAATTGAGAAAGGAAGGAAGAAGTGACAAGCGTATTGACTCTAGTCGTGAAAGGCCAAAGAAAGTAAGGAGAAAATAAGATCAGCTAACAATTTAGTGATTAATAAACCCATAAAATAGACCTTAAAGCTGCGAGATTATAAACCATAAACCTCCATAATTATTAATGAGAGTTGTCAACAATAATATTCAACACAAATAAATAGATAATTAAAAAAGAATATAAATGGAAATCGTAATACCAGCAGTTTTTTTTTAGCCCATCAAATTGCTCAAGAAAAAATAACACACACCCATGTATGCATTAAGCTAGAAGAACATGGAATGAGATATAATAAGCGAAGAACAGTCCGAGACACAAAATCTCCTTCATGGATCAACTTATAAAGTACAATGATGAGGGAACAAAGTTATGTTGATATGGCGATAACACATTGAAACACCATGTAGAGGTCCATTATATAGGTTTAATCATAAACAATAGCACAAATAATATGAAACAAATAATAGTAAAGTGCATAGAGCAACTTGCCTTGACACCAGTAGATGGCTTCTTCCCATGAGATGTGGGCGAAAGTGGGAAAAGATATCATGACTAGGTTTTATAAGTTGTGAAATTGTTAAAATTATTGCGATTCATTCATTAATGAAGTGATCATGTTGTGGTGCTTATAGATAATAATAGAAACAACTGATCGAGTGTAGTAGGAAGCTATTAAGTGACATATTTTATGACACACGCTTCTTTATGTGTTAATCACACCGAGTTGTTTCGTCAGTGTTTTACAACAGTTACAGACAATAATGGAAAATTGCTGAGTTGTGAAGGGATATAATTATGTTTCGATGATTTGATGACAGATGGCACGCAGTGTGTAAGCTGATAAAGCATGTAACTCGCTAGTTATATACACTTCTACTCCATTATTTCAATCCAACCCTTCTACGTTTTTCCCAGGTTCAAACAAAGAAATCCATAAAATGTGAAGCGGCAGTAAAGCCGATTATAAAACGTTCATTCTGTCCACAGCGAAGTCTACAGGAAAGTAATTCTATTCCTTTTTTTATTTTTCATTCTAGTTCGAAATTATTATTATTTTCTTTACTATTTATATTTTACATTTTAAATACATATCTATGTGGGTGTTGTATGTTTGATCGTGCAGGAGGACCTATTGAGCCGAAACGTTGTTCTAATTTGTGTCGTCCACTTACTACGTAAAGCTTTAACTATACCGTTTTTTTCGAGTATTCTCTCTCTCTCTCTCTCTCTCTCTCTCTCTCTCTCTCCTCTCTCTCTCTCTCTCTTCTATATATATAAATTATTCTTCAATTGACTTCCCGTGTTTTGACAATCAAGTAATTATGTTTCATTGATGGGAATGATAGTATTGGGGTCCCGTGCTCTGAGAGGTTGTTGATAAACCTGTACGACGCCAATATGAAAACAGGCCAAGGAGATGCCCAGTACAAACTCATTTAACAGATTACTCTTGATTATCAACCATTTATATGCTGAGCGCTGAGATTTAAAAAAACGGCATGGCGATGTTATGTGTCTTCACTTGTGTTATTATTTGTGTTGAATAGCCAGTGTTGCAGCATCTCTGAGGGCCTTAGTTTCTGCTTTAAAATTGTTTGAGAATTTCCCAGTAGCCATTGACTTGGTGATCTCGTCCTGGCTATTCAGCATCAAGAACACACATCCCCACCCATTTCTGGTGGCATTTGTAGCAGAGCCACCTGTGTATATGTGGGACCAAGAGTCCTGTGGGTAAGAAATGAGACATTTCAACCGATCCTTCCATTGTTGCTGGTGAGAACATTCAAATCCTTGTACGCTCCAACACATATGCCTTAAAGTGTTGAGAGGAATATGTGCTTCCTTGTATGTGTGCTTTAATATAGACATCAGGGAGCATATACAGAGGAAGACATTGCTATTGTAAGAGGCATTCTCGACGTTTTTGTGTCACTATAGTTGTGTTGCTGTCTCATTGAGTGCAGTCTGTAGAGAATCTCTTGATGTGTTCGTCCTTTTATCTTCTAGGTCAGCACCTTCTCCATTTAGAAAAAGTTATACCCTCACTCATTATTATTTCAAGATCATTGTGTCATTTGTTATGGTCATGAAAAGTAAGTTGTTTTTGTTTGTGTACTTAACTAAGTGTGCCAGACAGTTCATGTTTATTTACGTTCTCTTACGTACCTTTGTTAGCTTCTTTGACTTTCCATAATATTTGGACGATCCGTCTTTGGCATTGAATCTCAAATGATGAAAGTTTCTTTGCAGTTTCCTGGATTAGTCTACACGTTTTCGTTAGTTGCAGTTAGAAAATTCTGATTACGTGTATTTGGAATGTATTTAGCTCGTAGACTATGGAAGAAATGTAGGCGTGAAAGAAGTGCTTAGAAAGAGAGAAATGTGAATAATAAACTATACACGATTCATTAGGAGCTTTCACGTTTAATGAAGATCTTACACGTTTTATGGAGAGCTAACACGTTTAATGAGATGGTTGTACTTTTTACTACGGATTCAATGCACGTGACTATTACAATACAAAATAAAGAAATAATTTGAACTCAATCTTTCCTCAAAAGTACATTTTAATTTGCTTGATAGTGTCATAGGGTAACTAAGTCGTGAAGTCTGGTTAATAATTTCTAGAATCTTCCTTCATTAACTGTGTCTAACATCATCACCAACAATGTGATTCCCTTTCGCGAACCAATACTAAAAACAAAGCTGCATCATCCTGTTTTATTTCGCAGAATTGTCAAAACCAAAGAAGTCTTGTTCTTCTTTAACTTGCAGCGTCGAAGATTTGACAAAACCATTACGCCGTTGACGTCACTGAAAAGCAAGTAATATTTGTTTTGTTATTGCTGGTTTTGAAACAATTATTGTAATTATATGTGTTACTTTTGTTTTCGATTTAACTTCAGTCCAGGGCCAGTAGAAATATAAAATTTCCAATTAAATGAACTGCCGATCAGAAGTGCTTAAAGCGGGATGGCACTAGTCTGTGGGCCCACCATTGAACTATATGCACCAAGCATTGTGACATTCATTGTTCCAAACATTTAATTTTCTTTTTATATCGTTTGTCTCTTTTGTAATGTTATTTCTTTCTCTTCATGTTATTTATTCTCATCGCTCTATTTTGAGAATTGTTCAGTTTTCAACATTGTTGTCTCAAAGATTTAATTATTAACTACTCAGACGTTATTTATTAATTTCCTCATTTTTGAACATTTGTTTGTCGTATTATATTTGTAATTTATTTCTATGCGTTCTTTAATCGCTTTTAAAAACAAGTAATATATAATTATTATTCTTTAAATATATACTTGTTTAATTTATTATTTGTGGTCCGTATTCCGTATAGGTAATGTTATTGTAATTATGTGTGCTACTTTTGTTTTCGATTTAACTTCAGTCCAGGGCCAGTAGAAATATATAATGTCCAATAAATGACCTGCCGGTCAGAAGTGCTTAAAGCGGGATGGTACTAGTCTGTGGGCCACCATTGAACTATATGCACCAAGCATTCTGATATTCATTGTTCCAACATTTAATTTTCTTTTTATATCGTTTGTCTCTTTTGTAATGTTAATTGTTTCTCTTCATGTTATATATCATCTTCAGTCTATTTTCTTTTAGAATTGTTCAAGTTTTCAACATTGTTGTCTCTAACATTTAATTATCAACTACTCAGACATTATTTATTATTTTCCTCATCTTTTAACATTTGTCTGCTGTATTACATTTTTATTTTATTTCTAGGTGTTCTTTAATTACTTTTTATAACGGGTAATATATAATTATTATTCTATTCTTTAAAAAATACTTCTTTTAATTTATTATTTGTGTTTCGTATCCCCCTTGAAGGAATGTTGAGACGCACACATGATAATCATGTTATGTCAAATTGTAATAATAATTTGCAAGCATTAATTTGTTAATGTTTAGATTAATTTTCTGACACTCGAAGATATCATATCTACCAAGCACGCTAATTTATTGTAAGAAACTTACAGCTGTGTGTCTCACTCGTTACGGAACCCAGCATTTCTTTAATTGTTATACCACTCGCTTCTCCAATGTAAATTACATATTTCCCAAATATACTGTGTTATTATACGCGTACTGTACAATAATTGTCACGAACAATAACAGTTTTGTATAGACACTCTAAGCCGAGCAATAGATATTTGCAGAGAGGCTCGTCATGCAGGCTGGGCTACTTGGTGTCACCACATAAGGCACTATACACACACACAATACCAACACATTTTATTTCCCACACAATTAACTTACTCATGTTCAAATTTAATGTCACTATCTTCATTGGTGTTACAATATTTGAGTAAATACTGGGTTCAGTAACAAGTGAGACCCTCGGCATATTTAACTTTTCCTGAACATTTTTTGTACGATTTCCACCGCAAGGTCTCATGTTTTAATGACTCTATTAAATATATAATTGGTTCAAAAGTAATTGATGAAATTAATAGCTAACGACAAGCAAGAAAATGATAGTAAATATGTTCACTGACTTTTCTGTTGACATCCTTCTCCGCTGAATCCAGCAGCACATCCAGAAGTACATCCACCAGAACTAACAAAACAATGCTCACTTGTGTTTGCACAGTTGCATTTGAGTTCACATTCTCGACCAAACCAACCATCCGGGCACACAATGTCTGTGAATAATGGTAATGGTAGGTTTATCGTTAGAATCTGGAGCTTACACATTACAATTGTCTTCAAATAATATAGGTAAGTAAAGTACGTAAGTTAAGCACGATCATTATAAATAAACGTTCTAGTTAGACCATTAGCGGATGTACGGCAATGAAATATAAAACAAGATACTGTATTACAAAATAATTGTTAGTGTTGACCCAAACATTAAAACATATTCCTCTTTCACAAATGTCTCGTTTCTGAGTGTGACTAACTTGCTTTTGCACTTGGTTAGAGTAATTTTAGCACTGGTAACATAGTGGAGGTAAATATTTGTGTATAAGACATTTCTTTGGCTGATCGAGAGATGATTGCTGCTCCAATGCGTCTTTTGTCTTACTGTGTTGAATGATAATTTTGTTATCTATTTTGCAAATATCGGATAATATGTTTTCCTAGATGCTTGAAATCTTTTACTACACTGCCCCATCTAATAGATGTCAGTATTCTCTAATACTGTCTGTAGAAATGTGGTTTTACAGAAGAATGTTGAGAATACTATGGAAAGCCAAGAAGAGTAATGAAGATGTTCTGAGAGAGGTCAAAGCAAAAAGACAGCTAATTTCCAATATTAGGAAGAAACAATCATCATTTGTTTTCCATGTAATGAGATGAGAACAGCTGTAATATATAGTAACAACTGGAAAACTGAGTGACGAAGAGATAGAGGGAAGCAAAGAGAAAAAATAACAGACAGCTTAAGAGAATGGCTTGGCAGAAGGTCAACAACAGAAATGATAAATAGCTGCCGGATCGAAAGTTGTGGAGATACATGATCACCTACGCCAATAGGCTCGGTACATGATGATGATGATGATTCTGTAATATATTCAACCACTGACGTCACACTCTTCTCACAAACAGAATAATTTAACTGAAGCAGAATTGCATTTTCTTACTATAGACATGAGCTGTAAAGTGCAGACGTCTCATAGCAGAAATACTTAAGCCACGTCAAGTTAAAATAAAGAGCACAGTTCAAATATATGTCCATACAGGATGTTACTCAAGTAAAAAAAAAACACTATTAAACTTATTGTACATGCAGAATACATACCTCCAAATACTTCAATCTCACAGATTTGTAGACCTTTATAGCCTTTTTTGTCTACATGGGTAGCTTCAATGTTCATCCTTCTTACACCTGACAACGCTTTATCGAGTACTACATTGTATATATCATCCACATATGGAAGAGTGTCTCTATATGTGTACAGTTGTGTATTGTTTTCACCAAACAATCTTAGTATAAATCCCTTAAGTTTCAGATCTGCCAGTTCATATGTGGAAAATAATTAAACAATTGTTGAATACACCGCACACAATATTGAAGTAAGAAAAAAGAAAGAAAGAAAGAAAGAAAGAAAAAGAAAGAAAGAAAGAAAGAAAGAAAAAAAGAAGGAAAGAAAGAAAGAAGAAAAGAAAAAAGAAAAAAGAAAGAAAGTAAAAGAAACATTCGATATGAAGTGAATGATGATGCACTAGTCTACTGATTAACTTCTAAATAATCTCAAATCAACAATATTATGGAACAATATTAAAACAAATAATGAATTAAATATTTGGGAACTTTGTCAACCTAAGATGGAACATGTACAAAAGAAGTGCGACGCAGAATGGCTCAGGCAAAAGCAGCTTTCTAAAAAATGAGGAAGATACTATGCAATCCATTTTTGACAATATAAAAAAGATAAAGAGTTCTTAAATGTTATGTAAAGCCAGTCTTAACATATGGGTGTGAATCATGGACAATAGGACAATAGAGAAGAAAATCACTAGTGTCTGTAGAAATGTGGTTTTACAGAAGCATATTGAGAATACCATGGACAGCTAAGAAGAGTAATGAAAACGTTCTGAAAGAGGCCAAAGCAAAAAGAGAGCTAATTTCCAATATTAGGAAGAAACAATCATAATTTTTTGGCCATATAATGAGAAGAGAACAACTGGAATATATTGTAACAACTGGGAAAATTGAGGGACAAAGAGATAGAGGGAAGCAAAGAGAAAAGATACCAGACAGCTTAAGAGAATGGCTTGGCAGAAGGTCAACAACAGAAATGATAAATAACTGTCGAGATCGAAAGTTGTGGAGAGACATGATCATCTACGCCAGCAGGCCCAGTACTTGATGATGAATCTCAAATAGTACTGTAACTAGAGAAATGAAAAATCCATGAAACTCATCAAAAACCAATATAAACACATACAAAGCTCATATTTATCTAAGTGACTAACGTTTACCATGAAAGAATGTAGATTGCCCACCATTAAAGTAATTACTCTTCTATCACTGAATACATACTCGATAAGCTGAGTCCAGAACCAAACTATCAGTCTGTCTTATCGTGTACCTCCTTTGGGAACCTCTGAGTACCATGCGATGAGCTGTTCAATATCTTTCTCCATTTCTTCCTTTTCTCTATTATTTCTTGATTATCATCGAAAGCTCTCTCTATTCTTTGATAATTTTATCACAATCTAAACGTTTGGAGGTCCACGCAATGCAACACAAAAATCAAACAAGAGAACTGAGAGTTGTGAATTAAATTCCTATAAGTGACTCTGGATGCCAGGAAATAACAAAAAAAAAGAAATTGAGACAGCCACTATTTCACACAATATAACAAAGGAAAAATGTGTACAATATTTTGAATAAATAAAGTTAATATTAAAGAACTGCTGGTTAGGGCAACAATGAGGAGAAGAAATAATGATAACATGCAACAGGATATCGATATGTCATGTGATTTGAAACGATTCAGAAACAATCATAAGAAGTGTACACAAAAGACTTATGGAGAGAGGTGGGCCAATGATAACTAAGGATAATAGAAACGGAGATGGATCTTGTGAGACATACAACGAGTTACAACTCGAGGGGGACAAATTGGCCGGACAAAGGGATGTAACGTTGTTGTTGCGTTATGTTTCTGACCCAGGAAATAAATATTTAATATCTTTAATCAGTTTTCTTTGCCCACGTCTTCATCTTTCACCTTTCACAGTTTCCTATGAGACTGTGGCCGTGGTGCGGTTTGAAAACTAAAATAATCATCGGAATAAATAAAGCAGCAAAATAAAATTAGTTGTTCCATTTCCTCACTTTATGGTAAAAGTACTTACCATTTTTTAAATTTGCATTCATTATGTTGTAGATTAATATTTGATTTAACGTCACCAGATTATGGAAAGTGATGTTTAAGTTGGGTATACTTTCTCTACTTGCTATTGTATTACTGCAAGATCGATATGAATAGCGATCGCCAGTGTTACCATCTACAGCTTTTGAAGAAAATGCATCGTTATAAGTGCTCGACTGACTAGTATCTTCTTTCATCGCCACATTTCGACCTAGAGTGCGATAAGATTAAAATATAATAGTTATCCTATACTTATTGGTAAGCCTGTTGTCATAAAAGTAAGATTTTACCTTTTGTGGCATCATAAACACTAGACAGAGAATATAGAGAACAGAACCATATTAGTTTTGATCACTAAGATAGATATTTGATTGTTGCGAGAGGAAAACAAATAAGAAAATCGATTTGTAATACATTGATGAATGCAAAGGGATGTAATATATTAATGATTTCAAAGAGAATGTACTGCATTGAGCAATGCAAGGGGAGTGCAATGCATTAATAAGTTAAAAGATAGTGTAATACATTGATGAATACAAAGGGGTGTAATATATTAATGATTTCAAAGAGAATGTACTGCATTGAGCAATGCAAGGGAGTGCAATGCATTAATAAGTTAAAAGATAGTGTAATACATTGATGAATGCAAAGGGATGTAATATATTAATGATTTCAAAGAGAATGTACTGCATTGAGCAATGCAAGGGAGTGCAATGCATTAATAAGTTAAAAGATAGTGTAATACATTGATGAATACAAAGGGGTGTAATATATTAATGATTTCAAAGAGAATGTACTGCATTGAGCAATGCAAGGGAGTGCAATGCATTAATAAGTTAAAAGATAGTGTAATACATTGATGAATGCAAAGGGATGTAATATATTAATGATTTCAAAGAGAATGTACTGCATTGAGCAATGCAAGGGAGTGCAATGCATTAATAAGTTAAAAGATAGTGTAATACATTGATGAATACAAAGGGGTGTAATATATTAATGATTTCAAAGAGAATGTACTGCATTGAGCAATGCAAGGGAGTGCAATGCATTAATAAGTTAAAAGATAGTGTAATACATTTATGAATACAAAGGGGTGTAATATATTAATGATTTCAAAGAGAATGTAATGCATTGACCAATGCAAGGGGAGTGTAATGCATTAATAAGTTAAAAGAGTGTAAATCATTGATGAATACAAAGGGTGTAATATATTAATGATTTCAAAGAGAATGTAATGCATTGAGCAATGCAAGGGGAGTGCAATGCATTAATAAGTTAAAAGATAGTGTAATACATTGATGAATACAAAGGGAGTAGAATACACTTATAACTATAAAGTTATAAAGTGAGCGGATTACATTGATAAATGTAACAGTGATTGTAATATACTAAACAATTCTAAGAGTGTATACTACATTGATTAATTCAAAAGGTGTGTAATACACTTATAAATTCAAAGGGAGTGTAATACATTTATGAATACAAAGGTAGTGTAATACACTGATAAATACAAAGGGAGTGTAGTACGCTGATGACTACAGGGGAGTGTAATAAATTAAAGAATTCAAGAGGAGTGTATTACATTGAAATTGCAAGTGAAGTGTAATACAGTGATGAATTCAAAGGTGGTGTAATAATTTAATAAAATCAGAGGCAGTTGAATACATTGATGAAATTAAAGATAATGTAATACACCTATGAATTTAAAGGGAGTGCAATACATTGATGAATTAAAAAGGGAGTGTAATACACAAATGAATGCAGGTGAGTATAATACATTGATGAATTAAAAAGGGAGTGTAATACACAAATGAATGCAGGTGAGTATAATACATTGATGAAATTCAAAGCCAATATAATACAATGATAGATTGAATGGAGTGTAATTCGTTGATGAATTCAGATTTTTGCTTTTCATGTTGTACAATGACATTTTAAAAATATTTCTTAAAATTGTGCATTAAAAAAATATATTTTAAACTATTTTTCAATATCATAATGAGTTTAATTTGTTTAAAGAGATTACTAATCTTTTTCTTAATCTAATATAGTGTTTAGCGTAATAAAGTTGTTCGTTGATGCAAGTGAAAACAGATTAGAAGACAATTTTCCAGCTGGGTCCCGAGATATCGATTACACATGCGCTTCCCCGTGTTCTATACCGGCACTTTGCAAAATTACTATCATCATCATCATTATTATCATCATCAAGTAACATGTCTGTTGGCAAATGTAATCATGTCTCTTCACAACTTTCGATCTCGACATTCATTTATCATTTTTATTGTTGACCTTTACCAAGCCATTTCTCTCAAGCTGCCTTTTATTTTTCGCTCTGCTTCCCTCTGTCTCTTCGTCCCCTAATTTTCCTAGAAATCACATTATATTCCAACTGTCCCCTTTTCATTACATGGCAAAAAAGTAACAACAATTTCTTCCTAATATTGGACATTGGTTATCTTTTAGCATTGGCCTCTTTCATAATCCTTTCCTTACTCTTTTTAGCTGGTCATTGTAATCTAATCATTCTTCTGTGAAACCATAATTCTACAGCTCGCAGTGACTTGCATGTCTGTGTAATATTGCCCATTATTCACATCCATATGTTAAGACTGGCTCAACGTAACATTTAAGTGTTCTTTTTTTTGGTTTCTATTGTCAAAATTGATTGCATAGTATCTTCCTCAATTTTTGAAAAGCTGCTTTTGTGATCTCTCAACTCCTTTAATACTTAAATGTACTCTGTTGTTATGTGTGAACTGTCAATCTTGTGTACTTCGTGTTGTGTTCTGGTTCGTCTGTTGTTTCCGAATACGTCACACCTGTCTACATAAAATTGACTGCACATACATCTCTTGTAAATATGAATAGAAATACGTTATTTACATACTCCAATGAACAGTGATTCTCAATTCAACATCCCGGCGGCGTGGATCACCGCTAGGGTATCAAAGTAAATGCTAAGGAGGTTCCAGTTACTTTCCAACTCTTCGTAATTAATCTCAGAGCTCTCTATCATCACACATTAAATCAATTATTTCTGTCCACATACCCTGAACAGGGAGCCGCGATAACTCAGTGTTAGTGAACTGGACTTCAAAGGACAAGAGGTAGGGTCCGGTCCCAACCGACGGCTCCGGTTCACCCAGCCCTTAATGGGTACAGGATTTTTTCTGGAAAGTAAAGCGGCACGGGCGTAATACCGACCACATTACCACAAAAATCATGTGCCGAATGTCTGTAAACTGTATGGTCACTAACACCGTATTCCCTTTACGCTACTTGGCGTGACAGGGGTACTTTACTTTTTTTTCATTTTACCCTGAACAGTGTACAGAACTTAACGACCAAAGTAATGTCCACTTCATAAATCCATCTCATGAAACATATCATTACAGACACTTCCTCACTAGCCTGCACACTGTCACTTCACAGTATGATTACAGAATATCCAGCTTCCATAACTAAGTATTAAGTCTCACTCGTTCTTTTAAACTACATTTACTTCTCCTTGCGATAAATGTCCACAGTCTGGTTGTTCTAAACACGCCGAGCTAATATGGTTATTCGCCCTGTTACTGCTAAATAGATCCACTTCTCAAATAAAGTAGCTTACTGGTGATTGCCTCTATGAATCTCACTGAAAACTTTATCCTACACACTTCTAACTAAAAGAGGATTTGCCCTTTTACTACTGAAAGGGATCCACGCCCTAATGGCGCGGACCTGCTTTCTACCTCCTTAGCATACATGTGAACCCTTACTGTTTTCTATCTCCGCAGCCCTTTAAATATCTCATGCCTCAAACAATGGAAATCCCCCACGTCATTCCCCCAGCCAATGAAATCACTCCCCTTTCTTAACACTACTTACTCTTGCCGTATGTAACCGTTCCCTCTTAATCACGAGAGTATCCTATCTCTACTCACCTAAACAATTTGCTCATAACATATCTCGTGAATATTACTTTCACTAAACACACGATGGTTCTCTCAATTCTCCTTACACTGTCCCCAATCCATTGTTTCTCTACATCCTTACATCCACTGTTATACTTTTGCTTGAGCCATTCTGCATCTCACCTCTGCTGTATATCTACCATCTGAGGTTAACAATGATCCAATCTATTTAAATCCATTTACTTGATTTAATATTGTTCCTCTTGACACATTTTTCGTTGTAGCTACCATTACTTCTATCTTTTTGTTATTCAGGATGAGTCATTTATTTTTGCTATCCTGCACTATAATGTCTAACATTTCATGTAATTCATTTTCACGCTTATCGATTAAGACTGTGTCACCTGAAGTTACTGATATTGTGACATTTACTTGTTATTTTAGGGATGCCCCTTATGATATTAAAATAATCTCACTATAACATATTAAATAAATCTGGTGAAAACATAAAACATTGTCTAACCCATTGTTTTATTTGCTGACAAATTACCAATTGATTTCCGTTGCTTATGGTCGCTCTTTGTTACCAGTACTTGTGCTTTATTATTCTTAGATCATTTGTTGTCAACGTTTATTACTTCTAAATTTGTGATGGTTTCTTTACTTGGTGCTTACTTTGTCAAATGCTTTGGTATAATCTATTGAACATAGATATAGATCTGTTTTCATCTTAGGATAATTAAGTAGAATTTTGGGTTTCCTTTTGTTCCCCATAAGTGGGATACACGCTGATTTGTTTGTGTGTGTGTGTGTTAATGTGAGTACAATGGGGGTTATTTTTATTTACGTGAATAAAAAGTTCCAGGTTATTGTGTCATAGTCCTTTGTTTGTGGAGCCATACGTATGTATTTGTTATAAGCTGTGCTGACATTTGTTATAAGTTCATGTGTGTGTGTTTTTTTTATTATAATTAGGTGACATGTGATGTGAGATTTCAAAAGGGCTTGGTTAACTGAGTGAATGATGGGTTCCAAGTATCAACCCATTTTAATACAGCGGTACATAGACCAGTTTTGAAAGTAGCGAGGTATTGTTTTTAGGTGAAGAAAATGCGGTTACGTGAAGCGTTTACTTTCTAGAAAAAAATAGTTCATTCACGTGATTAGTTGAAATTAGGGAGGTTTATTTTTGTGATGCAGAAGTACAAGAGAATGGCGTTATTTTTATTTGTGATATTAAATGGTGAGGTTTGATAGTGTAGTTATATATTGTGAAGTGATAAAGCAAAATGATTTGTTTGAGTGGCAAATTTTTATAATTTCGTTATACAAAAATAATATATAACAAACACAAACAGAAAATGTGTAATACACATTTGTGTTATATTTGTCTACTATATTTTGTGAGTAATAATGCAGGGTGAAGCAACAATAATAAAAATGTACATATACAAATAAAAGAAAACAACATATATTTTTGAATGAATACATACAAGAGAGGCAGTCCCTTATATCTTTAGCTGTTGGAAAACTATAGTCGTGTAACTTACACTTAACAAGTGATAGTGAGTGTATATTGAACTAGCGTTAAAAACTATGTTTACCCGTTCCCTGGTTTTAGGACTTCCATAAAATATGTGTAAGTTGTGGCTTTTATAAGTACTAAATTTATTATATTCCCCGAAACAAGTCTTACTACATAATAAAATCATACCATCCCAATCGCGGGCCAACTTAATAATCCAGGTGTGCATGTGTCAAATATGTTTTTGTCGTTACTTTGTCAATGGTGAACATTTTTATATCCGCTGATTCATTCGGCGGCCTTTGCAGATTTCGTAACCACTATCATCATCATGTGCCATACCGGTTTAGGTTGGCAATAATGTTCTTCCACAATCCTCTACCTACCATGCATCGTATCTTTTTCTGCTGTTGACTGTTTTCCATTGGTTATTGGTTATTGGTTATGGAAGGCCTCGGTATCACTGCAAACGAACTAAAATCCATAATTGCTCAACCGCCCGTGCCAGTGGAATCATCCGAATTATTAACACATCTCCCAAGCAAAGAAAGGTAACTGTAGTCCCCATCGTAGCATGACTGTTTTCCATGTCATGACCCAATGCTATCCAGTATCCAGTAATTTATCTTTTTGTCTTACGCGATCTCTCCCTATATTTTGTCAGTTGTAACGAAGTATTTTAACTTTCCTCTTCTCACGATGTGCCCGAAAAATGGTGATTCTTTTCTTTCTGATGTTTCTTAGTAGTTCCATTTTGTGTTGACCTTTTTTATATTTCCTCGTGGTCATTTTAGCTGTCCAGGGAACTTTCAATATTCTTCTCATAAATCCCATCTACGTGGCCTCCATTCCATAGGTCAGAATTGGTTCTATATATAGGTCGATGAACTCTCTTTCTCACTTATATTGACAGACATTTGTTGCATAATGTCTTTGATTTTCTTAAATGCTATTTTGTTCAGAACTATTTTGTTTGTTTTATTTTTTGTATTGTTATGGTGCATCTTCCATCTCATGTTATTATTGTGCCCAAGTATTTGATGAGTTGCACGTTTTTCAGATTTGTAAAGTTTATTTTTATGCTGGATGATGTTGATCATTATTTCTTCAAAATGACCATTACTTTCTGTTTTCTTACTATTCAGAGACCTTTCTTTAACAGGGAAAAAAATATAGTGTCGTATTTGAAAAAGGTGAGTACCCTAGACAGAACATAAGATCAATATCGCGAACGGAGGAAATGAGTTATTATTATATATATATATATATATATATATATATATATATATATATATATCATTAGTTTTATAAGTGAGTTATGTCAAGTGGAGCAGTCATGGTGAACAAGTACAAAGCAGAGAGACAAGGTCAAGGGCGGGATTGACTTGACACGTAGTTAAGAGAGGGATACGTGACGGATTTAGTTAAGAAATATATTGACAAACAGAAAAGGGGTCAATGTTGCGCGTAAGATAAAATTTCGAGATTTGGACAGAATTAAATGAGGACGGGAGTTTTCCAAATCGAGACAACGGCTACAGAACAAAGCAATGAGGTCATGATATGATTGTTTGAGGAAAGATTTATTTAAACCGCTGCACAGACAAATTCGGGAGGATCACTCATAAAATGAGAGGGAAGGGCCTGGCCAACTCCAGAAGGGCGTTAGGTCGGACCCGTATATGAGCGGAATGCTCAAACACTCCGATAATATGTAAAGACCACCAGCTAAGTAAGCAGCTGAATATTATTCGGAGTATCAGATCATTCAATATATAGATATTGAGTTATATAACATATCCATAAATGTTCAGATCCCCTTCTCAAAAAGTCTCACAGTGTCCAGCGACTGACAACTTTAGTTCTGTGTTAGTTAATTAGTCTTCTTACACGCCCACTAAATTTCTCGTTTCTGGCTGTGTCCATCTGAACTCAAATCTCTATCATCCGCAGGAGTGACGTGGATTTGTGGTTGTCGAACTCCTGTACTCTTCCTACATCTCGGAGGGCATTGATGATGTCCGCCCTATCCATTGGTTCACTATCATCAACGACAGCGCAGCTAGCCAACCTGTCCGCTCTTTCATTTCCCCGTACTCCCGCATGTCCAGGGACATAGACAATGGTGACCTAACGTATTTTTTACTTCTGCAATTACTCTAACCATTGCATGTGTACAGAGCTCGCCTCCACTTTTTTTATCATGCTCCTCTAATCACTCAGTATACTTGCTTTTTTGTTTTTTTTGTGTGCTAATGAACGCGTGAAAAAATGGCGGTTTGTTTTCGCCGGTCTGTTGTTAAGGACGCCTATTTTTTGTTTGTAAAAAGTTCACAGTGTGTCCGCGTGCTGCATAGCTGGAGTTGGCTCGTCTATAACATGGAAACGGGTTCTGGACTATGCGTCTGTGTTCGTGCACGTGAGTCTAGACCATCCATAGCATTGACTTCCAGCGACAAAATATATAGATAACCCACTAAAGTGTGAGTAGCCTTATCAACTATGGCGTGGTATATCATGTGTAAGAGGACACGATGTTGTGAAGTGTGACATTAAGTAGCCTGATGAATTAAGTCTTAGATATTTGTGGATGAAGATATATACTATGTAAACTATATAAAATGTTCATATATATATATATATATATATATATATATATATATATGAACAGAATTAAATAGATATATTTACAATTGGGTTATATGAAAAAGAAATTGTATTATTATAATATAGTAAGCATTAGAAGAACAGTGTATTAGCAGAGAAGTGAGAGAATATAAAGAAAACTACGTTATACTAAGAAAAATCGAGGACATGAACTACACAATATTAAACATTTTTTTATAGGAGTAAGCAAACATAAGTTAAGCACACATATACGAAAAATAAGGCATGTTATGGCTCTATTGTCATAAAGAAAAGTCTTTCACACGAATAGACCACAAAGAAGATGCACTATGTGCACTGTTGAAAATCCAACAGAACAGACAGAGAATGATAGTGATCAAAAACTCAGCGCAAGTTTAAATAATATAATAGTGGTGCAGAAAAGGTTTAAGAAAAGAAGAAAAGACACACAGTAAGAGAAGAATGCGATAGAAGAAAAAGAAACTGAACGAAGTGAAGTGAAGTTCAGACAGTTGACAACAGAGAGAATATCATGAAGACACGGCAAACAGCCTGGAAGATGAGGCTCCGTATAAAAACACAAGGAGTCGGTATGGAAAGAGGCAAGAAAGGAAAGTACAGAGAGAGAGAGAGAGAGAATAACATCAGTAGAAGAAGAGAATATGCCTTTATCAGAGAGAAGATTAAGGATAGAGGACATAACCAAAGAGGACATGATTTAGAAGAAATATAAACTGACTGAAGAATCGGTTACTTCAACAGAAAAAGAGTGAAGAAAAAAAATAGTAATAAAATTGAAGAATAGACAGAAGAAACAAAGGCCACAGGGTTTTGCCAAATCGAGACAAAGATTAGAAAAATAAAGCAACAGGGTAAATATGATTGTTTGAGGAAAGGAGTATTTAAACCGGTTCACAAACAAATTCGGGAGGATCACTCATCGACTGAGAGTAAAGAGCGATAAGCTTGACCCGTTTATGAGCGGAATGCTGAAACACTCCGATAATATGTAAAGACCAGCAGCTATGTAAGTAACTGAATAGCATTCGGAGTACCATATTATTCAAGTTGTAAAGGATTCCCCATAGTATATGAGGGACATGGTTGATTTAAAGAACCATACAGGAGCGGAATTGTCAGGCTCGTATACAGTGTTATATGGGCACAGAATAAGGTAGTCAGCTAAGGAGTATTCAGAGTGATAAGAGAAAGCAACAACATTACTTTTCGATTTAAGAGTCACGTCGACTAGACAGTCAGAGGAGCGGAATACGGAATATCAGTTGGGGCGATGATGTTCATACATCAAGTAGTTACTACAGCAGATCATAAACCTAGAACAGCGAGCACAAACTTTCAGTAGAGTAAACATATTAATGAATGCCGGAAGGCCATACATGGCAACTTTTGGAGGTAGCGGAAAGCACAAGAGCTTAGTTAGGTACCAGAAAAGTACTAAGCACTAAAGGAACAGAATAGAAGACGGTGGAGTTAGGTATCCGTGCTAGATAATGCCGGAGAGTGTTTAGTTCAGAATCGGACAATATATGGCCCTTTTCGTCTTGTCAGACGGTCTAGTGGAAGCTATTGCGTATTTTTTTGAGTATTGTTTTTGCCGAACAGCTTCTCTCGTGGCTAATTCTACCAATGTTTGACAACACACGCAGTCACATAATGAACAGGTCAGGCTCGCTGATCCACAGGGTTTACCATCCTTTTTCATGAGTCTCTTCTCTTCTAAGTCCTGTCTTAGCACAGTCTCAAATGTTGTTATACCGTTCCTTATACATGCTCTCCATGATGTGCGATCACTTGCCAGATGTTGCCAGTCGTTTTCAGAGATGGAGAAGTCTTTCAGAGATGATTTGCAGATATCTCTATATCGTAGTTTAGGTCTGCCGATTTGTCTTTTTCCGTGTTTTAGCTCACCATATAGTATTTGCCTAGGAATGCGTTTTTCTTCCATCCGTTGGACATGCCCCAGCCATCTTAGCCTTCGACTTCTGAGCATCGACATGATTGTTGGGGTCTTAGCACGTTGCAGGACAGTTAAGTTGGTTATTATTTTGTCTTGCCATTTGATGTGCATTATTTTGTGGCGACATCGCATGTGGAAGACATTTAGTCTTTTTTCCGTCACATGATGATTCTTAGTTATAGTATCCTAATATGGCTCATGAGACTAATAGTGAGTCGGAACTACTGGTCGTAGAAATTCTCGGCTCGCAGCCCAGGTCTAAAGGTCCCGACCAGTGTTTGTGTCATTCAGGTTAAATACAATAGGTGTTCATTTCGCACAATCTATTGACCTATCCACACATTTCTTTAGAAAATAATAGAAAACACTTTCTATTGTACTGCTAAAGGAAAAAGAACGTACGGTAAGAAAATGTTTCTTCCTTCGTAATTTTGGAAAATGTCAGACTTTGGTCATAACTATTGCTGATAACATTTGAAACAAATGTCTAGGACGAGATGGTGTTGCTTTTATCCACAAGTCGCTAAAGTTAAGCAAGCAGTTGTACAATTTTCTCTCGTTAAAGATGTGTGAGCAATATTCATAGTTGACAATTTTTATAGACATGTCTAGGGAGAGATGGTGTTGCTTTGATCCCCAAGTCGCTAAAGTTAAACAACAGTTGCAAAATGTGCTTTCGTTTATGATGTGTGAGCATATTCATAGCTGATAATTTTGTATAGACATGTCTAGGGAGAGATGGTTTTAGTAAATAACCGGTTCGTTACTGCATTTGTTATTTTGTCTCTGGACTGGAAAAAAGATTGCATGTGATGAAGAAAAAAATAAAGGTTAGAAAGGAATAGTGTCATCATGGAAGTGGTTTTCGACACATTCAAAGCCGCTTTATAAGTGAGCAATGTCATCATGGAAGTGGTTTTCGACACATCCAAAGGCGCTTTATAAGTGAGCAATGTCATCATGGAAGTGGTTTTCGACACATCCAAAGGCGCTTTATAAGTGAGCAAAATCATCATGGAAGTGGTTTTTGACGCATTCAAATGCGCTTTATAAGTTTGCAATGTCATCATGGAAGTGGTTTTCGACATATACAAAAACGCTTTATAAGTGAGCAATGTCATCATTGAAGTGGTTTTTGACGCACCTAAAAGTGTACGGTAACATCTGTTGGAGCATAGTCACCAGACTACTCTTAGGTTCATGTCTCGATGAGAAAAATTGATGGGAGTTGATGAATCGTCCAAACTTCGAGTGTTTCAATGAAAACGTTGGTGTGAAGAGAGGTTTCCCTAACAACCAATATAGTGAATCTCACGACTGGAGCTGACACTCTTTGAACCTGCCAACAACGAAGTGGACGGCATGTTGTCTATACCCCCTCGATACAAGTCGAAACACTGAATTGTGTGAGCGAACATGAGCTGACACTCTTTGAACCTGCCAACAACGAAGTGGACGGCATGTTGTCTATACCCCCTCGATACACGTCGAAACACTGAATTCTGAAACATCCCAGAAATTGTTACGTTAGATTTGTGTCGACAACAATATTGTGGTTTATGTGAGCTGTTTGCGGAACAGATCCAGAGTAAGATGAATAGACACTTAAAATGGGTTGATAACTAGCACCTTTTGTATTAATAATGTTTAGATTTTGAGGCCAATGAGATGGCCATAAATAATGGTCAGATAAAAGGCAAAATCTACATTTGTCCTACTTAATGGTTGATTATTTAAATATGGGAACAACAAAACGAATGGCACATGACGATAGTTCCTCTGTTGTTATGTTTTGAAATTTAAAAAAATGAAAATATGCGTTCGAGTGTTTGTCTTATGACAAGTTTGAATTGACACGTCTGGAAATGAATATTCCAAAATTAAAAAATAACAAACACTAAACTCAACATGATGATGATGAACGTTACGCTGCTGTTATGTTTTGAAATTTAAAAAAAAAATAATAATATTTACATTCGAGTGTTTGTCATATAAGAAAAGTTTAATTTGCGCGTCCGGAAATGAATAATTCGAAACTTTGAAATAGCGAATCTTAAAAGCAAAAGATGATGATGATGAAAATTACTGTAACATGATGATAGGTGTTTGTTAGAAGCCACAACCAGGCACAACCGTATAAGTTAGTGTTTATACATAGACAAAAGGGTGCCGCAAACTGCCGCAATGCGACTGTTTAGGCACTATCGCTACCTAGAAAAAAGCCAACGCTAAAATGAGAACCTGGATTCTTTGTCGAAAATATAGGCTACATGGTTATTGGTTCCCGTAGCAGTGAGTCCACTATGAGAATAGAGAGGTTAGGGGTGAAGACCGAAACACACGTAGGGTATGTTTACACCAGCAGCTGAGTTCTAAGAGTCTCGAGGTTGCAGTGAGTCACAAGTGAACCGTAACAAAATGAATCGGCACACGATGATAATAAACTTAAAGTAGACTATAGCATGTGAATATATATATATATGCGATCAGGACTCAAATAGAGTAGGACTCCAGACTCTCACATGAAGACAGCTGTCTGTTTAAGCCTGTTAGATCCACTCCGCTTGAATACCTGTTAAAACGTTGCGCTGTGTTCTGCGCCACTGGCCCAGTGCATCCGATTTCAGCCAGCATTTGTTCAGGTTTGCTTTCCTTAGCCTTTGATTGTCCCCAATCTTCCTGCAAGGCAGCAGATGATCTTTTCTGTAGGGGTATTCTGCCCTTAGATGGTCGGCCGTCCCAGGTTTACGAACACCATCTGCCCGAGTCACTAGAGGTGACCTACACAGACATGCGACTTGTAATATGAGGAAACTACAACTAGGAACACCTTTCATGCAACTGTTCCCGACGCCTATCCCCATATACCGGTAAGTCCCGTCCTCTTGAAAATCATGATCGTCGTAGCCAGTGGCGTATCCTGGGGTCTGAAAGAGAGCATGCAACTTTTAAAAATGATAATTTTCTACTCACCCAGTTATTTGAAGTTCAGTTCTATTCTGCGGCTCTTTCTGCTAAAGTCCTCTGTCACTTTGTTATAAAAGTCATCATTGCCTTTCATCTCTACAAGAAGGTCTTTTTCAATTGACATCATTGATAGAGCAGAAAGACGACATTGCCCCTGCGAGTTCCTTATGAAATTTTTAATGCGTTTTAATGCAGAAAACGAACGTTCCACTGAAGACGACGATGCAGGAATTGTCAATATTAATTCACAAAGTTTATGAAGTTCTGGAAGACCACTGTGAAGTCCTTTGTTCAAAAGAAATCTATGAATGTCGGACACATACATTTCTTTAAAGTGTTGGGATACAAACATTGCCTTTAATTCAGATCTCAGTCTTACTATATCAAAATATTTCCCATATATTCCGTTCAGTTTGGAAAACTGCTCTTCTGGAAACTCTTTTGAAAATGTTAAAAATTTCTTAGTCAAAAATTTCAAGAAATGACAAATCTGACAGAGAATCAAACCGGCTTTGTAACTGGCAGTTTACCGTATCATGAATTTCACAATACAGCCTTCTGTACTCATCCTTTGGGATAACTGAGGATTCTCGCTTTCTTCTCTTTGTTGGAGGACCACACTTGAACTCTATTTTGGCCCAAATTGAATCAAAGCCAGTATTGCGCATTGTGAACAATTTTTCTTTTAACTCAACTATCTCTCTAGAGCAATATGTGATGTCCAGTGAATTTGACTGAAGGATATTAAATACAACATCTGTCATCGAAAAAATATCGGTGAACACAGCCAAAAGGAAATTGAATTCAAAATCTCCTAGGTTTGACAGAAATCCAACTGCTTCATTAATTGTTGCGTGATCCCAATCACCAGGTCGTTCCAAAATGTATTCAAATAAATCTATTAATTCATTATGATATTCAGAAACAGTCTGTACTAAACGACTGGAATAATTCCATCTGGTTGCCGCCAGCTTGGGAAACCGTTTTTTCACTATGGTGTCCAACAAATGTGTTCTCTTTGCTGAATGAGTAAAAAATGAAGCAAAACTGCTAAGTGACGAAAAGAATATTCTACACGCACTTATGCATGAGACAGCTTGAGACAGTACTAAATTAAGTTTGTGTGCATAGCAATGGATGAATAATGCCTGAGAAACAACTTCCCTAACTCTCGTCTGCACACCATTCAATTGGCCTGCCATTACTGCTGCACCATCATAAGTTTGTGCTACTAGTTTTTCTCTACAGTCAAATTGATCAAGACTGTCTAAAGCCAGTTTTGACAATGCTTGTGCAGATCTGTCAGAGCTAACGTCATGAAAGCCAATAAATCTTTCGTAAATATTACCATTATAAATATATCTAAAAACAACTGACAGCTGAGACAAGTTTGTTACATCAGAGGTCTCGTCAATTAGGATGGCGACAAATCTGGACGATTGAATCTGAAATTTCACTTCTGCAGTTATTACATTGTTCACACTTTGGATAAGATCGTTCTGTATTAATGGGGAAAGACCCGTGAATATATTTGACGTCATGAGATGCTGATGCAATTTTTCATCAAACTCTGCTAATAAATTTAAAGCTTCAATGTAGTTCCCACGATTAGTGGAATCACTCCCCTCGCTGTGACCACGAAAAGCTAATTCTTGTTTTCCTAAAAAACAAGTAACAGCAATTAACCTCTTTAGGATTTCTCGATTTTCTTTAACTGTTTCATTGTGTTTCATAATACTTTCTTTTTTCTGAAAATCCAATTGAACATCAATTCTGCTGGAGCCAAACACTTGTAACGCTATCCAAGCGTGAATATGACTTTCAGACTTTTCGTGTCTTGAAATAGCGTTATGTAAATTATTTAAATCAGAATACCCGCGTTGTCTGCTGTTCCAAGGCGAAGTGTCATTTACAAAAAATATACATGGCCAGCAAAATAACTTACATAATGATTCCGAACCACAAAGCCAAACGACTTTCTTATATAAATCATTGTTAAATGAACGGACACATTTTGTTCCTTCTCGTTTCAAACTTCTTAACGCAGGAATCGGTCTGCCCTTTTTTACCAAGTCCAATTTTTCATTAAATGTTCGCGATTGAAACGGTCGCTCAAATAAATCTACAACATCATTAATAGAATCAGCCATAATAACCACAGTAAACAAATATACTAAGTTTAGTAATTAACAATAGCAATACAACATGTTTCTGTACAAACACAAAATATTAAATATCAGCTGATTAAAATCACGTTTGAAGTTTTGAATTCTGAAGGTTTGAAATCGAAACCACATCGCTGTGTAAATGTGCGTGTGTGTTGAGTAAAATCACGTGACGTGTACCAAAAATTACCAGAAATGGTTTACTAAACAAGTGTGTGTGTAGGCATTCAAGATTATAATTGCTTGCATTGTTATCATTAGTTTAACATTCAAATAAAAGTACTAGAACATAGAAATTGCACTGTTTCACACCAGTAAATAAATGTCCATCAATCAATTTTTATTTGCCAGTGCTAAATTGTTATAATAGTGATTGAATCATAAAATGTATTTATTTTTTTTTCATCGCAAGCTTACTGTGGAGACACGGATTTAATAAAACACACACAGTATATCACTGCGCTTATATGTAAAGGGACTATTTTAACGAAAGCAACTTCAAAATTGCTTCAGAGCGGGCTAGTTCAACTATCATAAAAAACGATTGGACATATACAATTTTCTTTTAACGTCAGTGTTGCCAGCACTAATTTTTGGATAAATTCAGATTTGTGAGAAAAACATTTTAAAATATATTTTTGAGCAATGCTGCAAGGGCTAAGTTTGGATGGGGGTAGATCACTGACTGGTTTATCATTTTCGCAACTCTTGAAGGCATGCAATGCTTGCCTTGCTTATATTAAGTATACGCCACTGGTCGTAGCACTTGATGATGTTAGGCCATCGTTGATGACTCCAATTCCGAACATATAGACATACAGTCAGTCGTCAAATTATCCCCGTCGCACATCAAACAGCAGACCGTAAGATTTGTGCACGGCCGGTTTAGGGAACCATTACGGTGACGCGTGTGAATATAAATCTAAACCCCAGACTTGTTTCGGTGAATATAGCAAATGTAGTACCTATAAAATCCACAACCACCCTACACATATTATTAGGAAGTTCTAAAACTAGCCTAAGTGTAAACATAGGTTTTAATACTAGTTCAATATACACTCACTATCATTGTTTTAAAGTGTAAAGTACATGACGATAGTTTTACATCAGCTAGAGATATAAACGGCTACTACTCTTGCATGTATTTATTCAAAAATATATGTTATTTTCGTTTATGTGTACATGTACATATTTATAATCGTTGCTTCATTGTGTATTGTTACTCAAACAATTTAGTAGACAAGTAAAAAAAAAATTAGATTCCACATTTTCATATTTGTGCCATTTATAATTTGTGTTTATTATAATTTTGTATAACGAAATTATAAACAATTACCACTCAAACGCACCATTATACCTAAACACTTCTCATTGTATTTCTACATTTTCAAACCTCACCATTTAATAACACCAAGAAAAATAATGCCTTTCTCATGTGCTTCTACATTTTAAAAAATGAAATCATCCTCCCTCAGTTTCAACGCCTCATGTGTCCAACTTTATCTTTATTCTTCTAAAAAGGTGACAACGCTTCACGCAGCCAAATTGTTCGTCTCAACCTAAAATACAATACCTCGCCCACTTTTATATTTTACCATTTAGAAATTGGTTGACAACGGGAACCCACATTTCATGTAATTAACAAACCTCCCTTTGAAATATGACGTCATATTTTGCTTAAATCCCCCCCCAAAAAAAAAAAAAAATTAAATAAAAACACGTAATTGCATAACAATGGTCGTCACAGCGTGGTCACCAAACACACTATGATGTAATAACCTTGGACTCAAATTTCACGTAATTACACAACCTATATAGAACCCTATATTAATACTTAATTATACAACCTACATTAGAAGTTATTAACAAAATAACCTATTCTGGAGGTACTGAACACCAAAGAGGAGTAGGTATCATCTTGAATGCAGAAAAAGCAAGAACAGTGAAAGGCTTTTACCCAATATCTGACAGAGTCTTTTAGTGAAATTGAATGGAAAGCCAATAGACATAAATCGTATACAAGTTTATGCACCAACAGCAGATAGTTGAGGAAACAATTGATACATTTTACAACGAGTTAAATGAGGCACTTCCTAAATGCAAACTGCATGAAAACACCATAGTTCTAGGGGATTTTAACGCATAAGTAGGAAAGGAAAGAGTTGAGGAAGTAGTTGGTCATTATGGCTTAGGCGAGAGGAATGAAAGAGGCGAGAAACTTATTGACTGGGCAAGAACACACAGCATGATGATAGGAAACACCTGGTTTAAGCAAAATCCAAGACGTCTGTGGGCATGGAAAAGCCCAGGAGACAACGCACATAATCAAATTGATTACATAATGATAAACAATAGATTTAGAAACAGTCTGGTGTGTGTGAAAACTAGACCAGGGGGAGATTGCAATAGTGATCATGTACCAGTTGTGGGAAAACTTAGAGTAAATTAAAAACAACAAAACGAGCCTCAGTTAACATCAAGTTAAATGTAGATTTACTAAAATCAGACAAGAAGCTGCAAGACAAATATACAATCACAATTCAGAACCGGTACAATGCAATAGAGAAGATACAAAGCATTGATGAACAGTAGGAAATGCTAAAAGAATCAATACAACAAACATCAAAAGAGTTCATACCACCATGGAGGACAAATTCAAGAAAGAAATGGATAACATATGACATTTTGCAGCTAATGGATACAAGAATGAAGAAATAAAGAAACTAAAGATGAGTATAAGAGATTAAATAAAGAAATTGTAATAAAATGCAATTAAGCAAAAAGAAGCATGGCTAAAGGAGAGATGAAGAGAGATTGAAATGCAACAAAAAGGAGATGCTAAAGCTATATACAAACAAATTGAAGAATTAACAGGAAGAAAAACGCAATAAAAAACTGGATGTTTAAGATCAAAGGAAGGTGAACTGTTGACTGAACAAGAAAGCATAAGGGAACGATGGACAGAATACATCAAAGATCTTTATAATGATGAACGAACGGAAGTAAATATAAGGATAATGGAGAAGGACCAGAAATACTCAGAGAAGAAGTGGAAGACGCCTTGCGCAATATGAAAGCAAGAAAAGCTCCTGGACCAGATAATACAACTAAAGACTAAAGAAGAGATTGAAGCCATGGGTGATTTTGGGGATAGAAATAATAATAAAAATATTGAATGATATCTACAACAGCGGATATATACCAGACGACCTGCTCAAATCAATATTCATAGCCCTACCAAAGAAATCTGGTACGATTGAATGCGATGATCATCGCACAATAAGCCTTATGAGTCACATGACTAAGATATTACTAAGAATCGTCATGCGAAGAGTGAGAAACACAATCAGTCCAGAAATTAGCGATGAACAGTGTGGTTTTGTTGGAGGTAAAGGAACGAGCAATGCCATATATATATATATATATATATATATATATATATATATATCATAAGATCTTAAGTAGAAAGAGCCATAGAGGTGAAAACAGATCTATACCTATGTTTCATAGATTATACCAAAGCATTTGACAAAGTAAAGCACCAAGAAATAATCAAAATTTTAGAAAGCATAAACGTAGACAGCAAAGATCTAAGAATAATAATGAACATGTACTGGCAACAAACAGCGGCCATAAGAACTGAAACCAATTTAGAATGTTTCAACAAATAAAACAAGGTGCTAGACACGGTTGTGTGCTGTCACCAGATTTGTTTAATATTTATAGTGAGATTATTTTAAGATCAATAAGGGGCATGCCTGGAATAACAATTGGAAGTCATAATATAAATAATCTAAGGTATGCTGATGATACAGTCTTAATCGCTAAGAGTGAAAATGAGTTACAAGAAATGTTGGACATTATAGTGAAAGAAAGCAAAAATAAAGGACTCAACCTTAATAGCAAAAAGACAGAGGTAATGGATTGGTAATGGTAGTGGAACAATATTAAAACAAGTAATGAATTTAAATATTTGGGAACTTTGTTAATCTCTGACGTAAGATGTACAAAAGAGGTTAGATGCAGAATGGCTCAGGCAAAAGCAGATTTGCAGAACATGAGGAAGATACTATGCAATCTATTTTTGACAATAGAAACAAGAAAAAAGAGTTCTTAAATGTTATTTAGAGCCAGTCTTAACATATGGATGTAAATCATGGACAATAGGACAACAGACAAGAAAATCACTGGAGTCTGTAGAAATGTGGTTTTACAGAAGAATGTTGAGAATACCATGGACAGCTAAGAAGAGTAATGAAAATGTTCTGAAAGAGGTCAAAGCAAAAAGAGAACTAATTTCCAATATTAGGAAGAAACAATCATAATTTTTTGGCCATGTAATGAGAAGAGAACAACTGGAATATATTGTAACAACTGGAAAAATTGAGGGACGAGGAGATAGAGGGAAGCAAAGAGAAAAATACCAGACAGCTTAAGAGAATGGCTTGGCAGAAGGTCAACAACAGAAATGATAAAGAACTGTCGAGATAGAAAGTTGTGGAGAGACATGATCACCTACGCCAGTAGGCCCGATACTTGATGATGATGATGATGATGATGATGATGATGATATAGATCCCACTTAGCACCATTAGTTATACAAACATCACACTGCCACATTCATCAATTATCTAAAGCAACCCATTTGTCCTACAATCACATTAAACTGTTGGTTAAAGAAAATCCACAAAAACAAGATTTACATTCAGCAAGTGATTAAAAAGAACCTATTTAGCATCATTAATTATGCAAACATCACACTGCCATATACAACAAGTGTCAAAATATAACTCATTTATCCTTCACTCACATTCAACACGTTTTTAATTTCAACCCATTTGACCTGAGTTCACAAATATAGAAGTAGTTGAAAACAATAGACCTTTTATGTTATTGAGTTGTGTGCTGTCCATCAGCCTTACAATCCGAACACGCTCACATCCCCTCCTGAGCAAGTCCTGCAGTGTCCAGCGATTGACGACTCTAGTTCTGTATTAATTGATAAGTTCTCTTACACGCCCACTCAATTTCTCGTTTCTGGCTGTGCCCATCCTAATTCTCATCTCATTCATCCGAAGAAGGGCCATGGATGCATGGTTGTCGAAGTCATGTACCCTTCCCATATATCGGAGGGCATTGATGACGTCCGCCTGATCCATTGGTCGACCGTCTTCAACAATAGAGCCCGCCTCCATTTTGCTTATCATGCTCATCGAATCACTTAGTATGCAGGCGTGGGTGTAGTCTTGTGACTCTAACCAGATGAATGCCGTGGTCACTGCTATTACCTCCATCGTCATGCTTCTTGCGATCATAACGTATGCACCACTGTATTCTTTGACTGTTCTGCCTGCTGAGCGTGCTGTAAATACCGATGCACTCATTTGGTGTCGTATTACGGATCCGTCTTTATAGTACTGCTTCTTTCTCATCGGTGTTATCCCAGATGAGACCTTTGACCTCCGCATTGACCACGACTGAGTTCTGTTCTCTCCATGTCCTGTCGAATGTGACAATACAACAGAGGGTGCCCCTTAATGACGTATGTACCGGTACCAACACCTCGCCAGTGATGATACTGGTAAACCCACAGACCTGTTTAATGACATCTGCTCGGTCCACCTATGATATGCTTCTTTTTCGAGAACAGTAGAAATTAACAATCTATTTTTCATACGAGATTGAATTTCTCAAACTATTCACTGTTCACTCATTTCTGGACTAATTTTGTTTCGTACTCATCGCATGATGAATCTTAATAATATCATAGTCACGTGACACACAAGGCTTATTGTGTGAAGATCTTCGCATTCAATCGCACTATATTTCTTTGCTAGGACTATGAATATTGATTTTAATAGGTCATCTGGTATATATCCGCTATTGTAGATAGTATTCAATATGTTTGTTATTATTTTGGGCGTCTACCACTTCTTCTATTAGTATGTCTAGTCATTCTCTATTATGCTGAATATTGACTTCTGTTCTTCTTCTACTTTTTTACTCTTTTCACTGATACCTAAAAGGTGTCGTGGTTATATATTTGTATTTCTTGAGCTGCTCGAATTGTCTGCATTAGTGATTTTCCTTTGTTGTTACATGTCTCTGTTACTGCATCTATCCATCTTCTTCTGGTCTTCCTCTTGGTCTTTTTCCATGTATTCTTGAGAAGAACGCCCGTGATGGTGATTGGTGAGGATTCATTCTGACCAGGTGGCCATACCATTTAAGTTGTTGTTGTTCTATATATTCTTGGCAGGGTCTTGTTCTTACAATTTTTCTTAGGGTTTCATTTGGTACTCTATATCTTCTTGTGTTGTTTGTTACTTTTCTCAAGCATCGCATCTCACATGTATTGATCTTTCTTAAATGTGATTTAGAAAGGGTCCATGTTTGACTTTCATAGCACAAAGTTGGTATGAAAATTATATTTATCATTTGTTATTTAGCTAGCATAGAAATGTTTGGATGTCTTAGCAATAGTGAAAGCTGGTAAGTGACAGCATTTGCTTTTTGTATTCTCATGTCAATTTCTCTGTCTAGTTTTCCATCTTCTGTGAACATTGTGGCCAAATAATTGAATTCCTCTCATCATCATCATCGTGTGCCTTCTCCGCAACGAAGGTTGGCTACCATGGTACGCCATTCTACTATGTTTCTAGCTTTTATGGTGCAGGCTGTCATAGATTGACTTGTCCATCTTTTGATGTTACTCGTCCATGTTAGTCTTGTTCTGCCTCTGCCTCTTTTACCTTGTATTTTTTCCTTCCAATATTACTTTTAGTAGGCTATTGTGTCTTTTAACATGCCCAAAATTTAATTTGTCTTCTCTTAATAGTATTTAGTAGTTCTCTTTTTATTTTCAGTTGTTTTAAAACTTTATCGTTGTTATCTTTTGTTTCCATCCAATTCTACCTATTCTTCTATAAATCCACATTTCAAAGGCTTCAATTTTCTGTTCTGTTTTCTTGTCTAATGTCCATGTTTCTGCACCATACAGGAATATTGAGAAGATGTAACATTTTGCCATTCTTAGTTTCAGCCCTGCTGATATTTGTTTTGTTGTTAGTATGTTCTTCATGGCATTAAAATTACTTTTTGCCATACCTATTCTTTTGTTTATTTCAGTTTTGCATTTTCCATCATTGGTTATAGTATGTCCCAGGTAGTTGTAACTCTGGACTGTCTCCAAATGTATTCCCTCAACTGTGATATTTAATTGTAGGTCTTGAGAATTTTCTTTGTTTATGATCATAGTTTTAGTCTTTTTGATATTCATTTCTAGTCCATATTTTTGCTTGTTATGTTTATCACATTAAGCAATTGTTGTAGGTCTTTAGGATTTTCTGCTAGTAGAACAGTATCAATAGCATATCTCAGGTTATTGATTATCTTTCCATTAATGTTTAGGCCTGGTATCTCTGAGATGTTTTTAAAGATTTGCTCAGTGTATAGATTGAACAAGCTTGGTGATAGGATGCATCCTTGTCTTACTCCTCTTTTTATGTCCATGGGTGTAGAGTTCTCCTTGTTATATCTTATTATTGCTGTTTGCTCCCAGTACAAATTACATATTAGTCGTATGTCTGCGTCGTCTAGATTTATATCCTTTAGGCAGTCTATAAGTTGGTTATGGTGTATTCTATCAAAAGCCTCTTTTGTAGTCTATAAAGCAGGCATATATTTCTCTACTTGTTTTATTTCTTTATCTTTTATCTTAATTTGTAATGGGCGTCCTTAATTTGCTTATGAAAACAGTTTCCGGTTGTTTCCTAAATGGAGGAATTATTTTCTCCGGCTTGTTATAGAACCGTTGATCAGAGGTTTAACAAGCCGCTATCTTGGTATAGAACCGTTGATCAGAGGTTTAACAAGCCGCTATCTTGGTATAGAACCGTTGATCAGAGGTTTGTTGATCAGAGGTTTAACAAGCCGTTATCGTAAAAGCAATTTTGTTAATGAAACGTAGACCTGATAAAGCATATGTAAATTAGCAGTAGATAGTAGTGATAGTTTATCGGCCCTAAATCAACAATAAAAATAGGATTCTGGAATGTACGGACAATGGCCGCGTCGACGAAACAAGCACAGGTCGCGAGCGAGATGGGTAGATACGATCTAGATATTTTAGGATTAAGCGAAATGCGCTGGCCTGGAACAGGTAGGAGATCTTTTGATAATAAAATAGTAGTTTTTTTCTGGAAGGGAAGATGGAAAACACCGTGAAGGAGTAGGCATAATAATGACAGACATAGCTGCAAGAAGTTTATTAGAATGGGAACCGGTAAATAGCCGTCTGATACGAACGCGCTACAAAACAAAATATTGAAGACTTTCAATTGTTCAATGTTATGCGCCTACAAACGAAGCTGATGATGAAGTTAAGTATAATTTTTATAACCAACTACAACAACTTATAAACAAAATACCCAAACACGATCTTTTAATTGTAATGGGAGATTTCAACGCCAAAGTGGGAAAGACAACGCAGTAGTGGAACATGTAATGGGGAGAGAAGGATGTGATACTACAAGTCAGAATGAAGAAAGATTAATAGAATTATGTTTAATAGAAAATTTAGTTATAGGTGGGACATTATTTCCACAAGAAAATATTCACAAAACAACATCTATATCTCCTGATGATAGAACCTCAAATCAAATTGACCACCTATGTATTAAACAACAATTCAGATCATCATTAATAGATGTAAGAGCATACAGAGGTGCTGATGTTAATAGTGACCACAACCTGTGCATTGGGAAAATAAAATTAAAATTTAAAAGCCAACAGAAGAGGTCAACTACACATAAGATTGATAGTCATAAATTGAAAGATGAAACCATAAAGGAAAAGTTTAATATGCTAAGTAATTCTTATACAGCACTCGGTGAAATAGACTTAGATATCAATGAAATATGCGACTCACAGAGTAAATACTAATAACAGCAGCAGAAGCAAGTGCCGGACTGAAGAAAATGGAAAAACGAGCTTGGATTTCAGACACCACATGGAAATACATCAAAGAAAGAAGAGAAGCGAAGAGAGCCATGACTAATGTAAAGACAGATCTTGGAAAGGTCCTGGCAAAAGCAACATGCAAAGAATTAGACAACAAAGTGAAAAGTTCAGCAAGAAGAGATACAAGAGCTTATATAGATAATTTGGCAGAGAAAGCAGAGACAGCTGCAATTACAGGAGACAGCAGAACTCTTTATACTGTACAAAAGATACTGACAAACACCTATACATCCAGTGGAACACCAATTTTAGACAAGTCTGGATTAATGCTAACAACAAGCGCAGACATAAAAGCCCGTTGGGCAGAACACTTCAAAGAAATTCTTAACCGTCCACTACCCCACAGTTTAATAGATTTTGAAGCTGAAACACCAGCAGCAGAATTAGATGTAGATTTAGATGACTTCACCTTGAGGAAATAGAAACCACCTTAAAGCGTATGGCTAATAACAAGGCTGCTGGAGAGGATAAGTTAACAGCTGAGATCCTCAAGGCAATTGATAGCCATAATTTAATACATCTCCAGAAAATGTTCAACATCATTTGGAAAGCAGAAAAGACGCCTCATAAATGGAAAAAAAGGAATCATTGTTAAGGTTCCAAAAAAGGGCAATCTCAGAGATTGAAACAACTGGAGAGGCGTGACACTTTTGTCAGCTGCCTCAAAGTTATTCTGCAAAATCATCCTAAATAGAATAAGGATTCAATAGATACAGTAATGCTTGAAGAACAGGCTGGGTTTAGAAAAGGGAGAAGCTGCCTTGATCACATTTTCACTCTACGACTTATATTGGAGGAACACATTGAAAAGCAAAAATCTTTTGTACTTAACTTCATCGACTTCAAAAAACAATTGATAGTAGTCATAGCGATTCTTTGTGGAAAATTCTGAAGCAATATGGCTTACCATAAAAATCATAAATATTATCAAAGACATGTATGATGGTTAGTAGTGTATCGTGGACGTTATGACGGACTTTTTTAGTTGAACAAAGAGTAAAATACGCTACAACGTCCTGTACCCTATAAGTACAAGATTTATATAGTAGGATACTACCACTTTCCCATGGTGGAGAGTGGTGGAACCTCCGGGAGAGTGATGCTATGATATATATATATATATATATATATATATATAGGACTTGTATAGGATACGAAGTGGGTTGGTAATTGGGGATAATTGGTTAATGAGTCATGAGTAATGGACATCAGTGTTTCCCGCCATTATCAACTTCCAATAGGACCGATGTTGTCCGGCTATAGAAAACGCCTACTCCGGGAGTGAAACTACCATATTAGGGAGAAGTGATACGTTAGTTATTTAATAGATATGGTGAGCATATATACATATAATAGTAATAAATTAATAGTTAATATATCTACGTGGACGTAAAGGGACCGTATTTAAGATAGATATGGACCATAATCAGTGATATTTAATCTCGTATCTCTGGGTGACGACATGAATGGACAGTCAATATTCTCCCACCGTGGCACATAATTAGCCAACCAATGATCAGCGCGCGTGAGTTTATAGATTATTTTCCCCCCACGCGCGAGCGGAACGGCAACAAGTTGTTATGTAAAAAAGGCGCGTACACGATTTAATATATTCATTCGACTAGCGTCGGTTACTCAGTCACACGGTACCCACAGTGTTAACACTGCTAGATACGTTTCCATATCTGTAAATCTACCAGCAAAGCTTCACTGATATTATCATACAAGAGCTGTAAATGTAACAGCAGATAACGGCAGGTGTTATACTGAAACACCGTCGGAGAAGCTAGGAGAAGCAGACTTTAAAACACCAACATTATAAGAATACAGGTAAGTTGAAATTTTGCTTAAAATACATAACAGTGTGTGTTTATTATCATAGTTTTATTAATGGAAATGAATTACGTAACAGATAGGAACGTGTTCGGTAAGTGGTGTAACGGTCACAGAGCAAAGCTGTTACGAAATCAGAGTCTACAGTGTCGTCTCCTTTTCGTTAGAGAAGTCTTGGAACTTTTTCCAACCTCCGTTTTTTTATTCTCCGAATAATCCACCGATAAACATCACGGCAAAGAAAGCGAATTTCTTTTCCAGAGAAGATATATATGTGTCAGAATCGTAAAAGTCTTTGACATGGTTCTTAATTAACCGATAAGCCAGCGTATAAATAATCACGAGGCGCCCAAAGTTTAAAATTCCATCTGAAACCATATAAACCACAACGGTTGCAAAAGGAGACGTAACTATCCTTATCACCGACTCCCAGAGTTATACCAGCGAAACACGAGTCATATCTCTCTGATACCGTAAAGACTAATTTAGCGATTGACTTACAAAACTTGGAAAGCTTCTTTTTAGTCTTATCATAAGTGTGGATAATGTCAACACCTAATACCACAAATTCGTTCGAAATTGTAGCCATACACATTTTACATTCAGAACTAGTCACTTTCGAATCCATGTAAGATAAATTCAGAAGCCCGCGTGGTATGTGAAATCAATAATGTGAAACATGTATGGACTTGTTCGGCTATATATTACGCGTGAGTCACACAAACTGAGCGACGTGTTAAGTTTTCGTGACTCTTATAGCCCCAATCGCGTTAGTACAAACACATGTTGTAAATTGGATAGTATGGTTATGATAGTGATATGAGCATGATAGGGATAGAGACTCAAAATGTCTATAAAAGCTTAAGTAAACACCTAAATACCAACTCACTGACAAAAATATAATATTTAAAACTAACTGTTAATGGATGTGTGTTTTAGTTAAGTAATAAGTACGTAGATGTTGGTTATGTGTTTTGAGTGGAAAGATTAAAGTACTGATAAGGGAGAGCGATGGAGAGAGAGAGAGAGAGAGAGAGATTGAGAAAGAAAGAAAGAACAAAGAAATAATGAAAGAAAGAAAGAAAGAAAGAAAGAAAGAAAGAAAGAAAGAAAGAAAAAGAAAGAAAGAAAGAAAGAAAGAAAGAAAGAAAGAAAGAAAGAAAAAGAAAGAAAGAAAGAAAGAAAGAATCGAAGCATGCTGATATTGCTATGATTGACGCTTAGAGGGAGTTTATAAGATAACCGCTTATTGATAAAAATATAATTTTTAAAAGTAACTGTTAATGGATACGTGTTTTAGTTAATGAGAATCATGTAGATGTTCGTTACGTGTTTTGTGTGGAAAGATTAAAGTACTACCAAGGGAAAGCGAGGAGAGAGAGAGAGAGAGAGAGAGAGAGAGAGAGAGAGAGAGAGAGAGAAAGAAAAGAAAGAAACAAAGAAAAAAGAACAAAGAAAGAAAGAAAGAAAGAAAAGAACAAAGAAAGGAATAAAAGAAAGAAAGAAACAAACAAACAAAGAATCGAAGCATGCTGATATAGCAATGGTTGACACTTAGAGGGAGTTATAATAGGATTAGGAAGATGGGCTTTATAAGATAACCGCTTACTGATAAAATTATAATATCTAAAAGTAACTGTTAATGGCTGCGTGTTTTAGTTAAGTAATAAGTATGTAGATGTTGCTTATGTGTTTTGTGTGGAAAGATTCAACTACGGATAAGGAAGAGCGATGGAGAGAGAGAGAGAGAGAGATTGAGAAAGAAAGAAGAAATAAAGAAAGAATGAAAAAAGAAAGAAGAGAGAAAGAAAGAAAAGAAAGAAGGAAAGAAAGAAAAGAATCAAAGAAAGAAAGAAAGAAACAAACAAAGAAACAAAGAAACAAAGAATCGAAGCGTACTGATACACCAATGGTTGACGCTTACGGGGGAGTTATAATAGGATTAGGAAGATGGGGTTTATAAGATAACCGCTTACTGATAAAATATAATATCTAAAAGTAACTGTTAATGGCTGCGTGTTTTAGTTAATGAGAAGGATGTAGATGTTCGTTATGTGTTTTGAGTGGAAAGATTAAACCACTGATAAGGGAGAGCTAGAGAGAGAGAGAGAGAGATAGATAGAAAGAAAGAAAGAAAGAAAGAAAGAAGAAAGAAAGAAACGAAAGAAATTAAGAAGAAAGAAAAAAGAAAGAGTTGAACGGACTGATATAGCGGTGGTAGACGCTGAGAGACAGTTATAATAAACAAGAGAAAGCGGTGGAATGAGTCATAACTGTCTATACCGTTTATGATAGTAAGATAAAGTGTGATGGATGAGTGTTGAGTTGTATGGGGATGGTGTAAGACATGGGAGCTGGTGAGGTTAGGTATACTAATGAAGAGGTCGGTAAAGAATACCTGACTAGTAACATATAGTATGTGTGCGTGCGTGCGTGCGTGTGTATGTGTACATGTGTGCGAGCGCGCGTTATATATGTATACTATTTCAATGGATTTTTGGTATGCACACTAAATGTATGGTGTTATCTCGTTGACAGATGGCATCCCGTAACGAACTTGTAAGCAGACCACGCCACGTGTGTGAAACGTGCGGGAAAAGCTTTACACGGTAGGATGCTCTAGCCAGACACGCAGATAATGCTCACGGCCAACAAAGATACCCGTGTCCTATATGCGGCTGCATCTTTACAAGATCCACAAATCTTACAAACCATGTGGCGAAAAAACACGCAACATGTGCAACTATAACACCGGCACCAGCACCGGCTACAACAAGGGCCCCGACAGTATTCTCTGCAACAGACAACAATGTTGGAGAGGCCGGAATGAACAAGAACAACACTCTAGAAAGAAACCCCGAGTAGATAACACTCGTGGGAGTGAGCAGTCTACACTTAGAGACAGTACAGAACACATATCATCTGTAAACATTAATACTAAATACACGTGTAAAGACTGCGAGCAAATATTTACTACCCGAAATCATCTAGCTCGTCATGTAGACACTGTTCATAATAAACATACATACCAGTGTCCTATATCTGTATGCGAATTTAACAGACAGGACATTCTAAGAACCCATATTAAAAATAAACACCAACTAGCGATATCAACAAGTACAAGCTCACCATCCTTGACACGACCGTCAACCTCATCAGCATCAACCTCCACCGCCTCATCAGCTTCGATACCGACGACCTGTTTAAAGTCCGGAGCTGAACCAACAAATAAGAGGAAGAGAAATAATTTACAATCGCAGAGCGTCAACACAGCAAGAAAGCGCGAAAGGATCTCGAAATAGACAGTTTAGCTAGTTTACCGGCAGATGTTAGACAGGTCTATGTCGACAACTGGTCGGCGATAAGGTCACATAGTAATAATAACAGACATCTGTCAGTGCACATGGTGTTCCACAGACCAAATACACCCCTATCGTCGAATTGTCCAAGTCTTCTCATTCCCATCTTTAATAACCAAACACGCAGATTTAAAATAAATTATTCTCACAATTTCATCCTGAGGAATAAAGAGAACAATGACCTTCTGTTGTTTCATAGTAGTTTCAATAATAGTTGTCAACTCCAAACGCCAATGGTTATCAATAACAGAGCAGATTTTGATAGGTTCCTTACACAACTACAAGATAGCGACCCTTAAACCACGCAAATCATAACATACCTAGCAGTAAGTATGTAATTGAAAGCATTCCAGCTACATCCTCCTATTACTATCATTTCGTAGAATATCCTATCGGCTGTCTAACAACCAATCCCCCACAACACATTACAAACAAAAATTCATTTATACATACAAAATAACATAAACGGCCAGCCTATACTGATAATCTGTTTCTTTAGATGCGTGGCGTTATTACTGGCGCTAAACTTAATCACTTACACAGACCCACTCGCGATCTCGTTAAACAATGGCAAAACCAGCAGGGTTAGATATAGGGCGAGTTCCCCGTTGTAACGTTAGCTCAGATCCCTCACTAGAAAAGTGTTTCGGTATTAACGTGGACGTCTTCGCTTTTGACAATGACTAAGCCCTATCCCCACTGTAAGAGGTAGTTCGAATTATAGCGACACTTTACGAGTTCTATTTTATGAGGAATATTTTATGTATATAGCGGATATAGATAAGGCGGCCCGGGTTTTTTCTTGCCCTAAATGTGGAAAATTATGGAAAAGTTTACGCCGCATGAAAGACACGAGAAGACATGTACCGGGGATAAGCGAAAAGACAAGTATGTGGGAGGGATATTTAGGAACCAGGAGGTATACTCGAAACGATAGCTAATAGGGGTATAGAGGTTCCTATAACTGCGTGTATCCCTACAGAGCAACGTACGATTACGAATGTTACTTTGGTAATGTACCGACGACAAATGGTAGCAATAATAATGTCACCGAATTTGTAGCCAGACATATTCCAATGTCGTGTACCGTAGCCAGTAATATTCCTGGTTATGAGAAACCAGTATGTTTTGTAAGCGAGGGTGATTCTCAAAAACTAGTGAGTAAAATGATATATTATCTAGAGACATTAGCGAAACAGTCGTATATAATCTTACGCGGTAGTTTCAAACACGTTTTTTGACAGTTTAAGAGACAGGGGTGACTGTAGTGACTCATAGGGAAACTCAAATCATACTTGAGAGAGCTCCCCGTTATAGGGTTAAACTCTGGAAAATATGATCTAAACGTTACCAAACCATATTTAATAAGGCATTTCGTAGCTGCGGCGAACAATGTAGAAAAAGCGAAAGAAGAAGATAGGAAGGAGAAGATGAAGAGGAAGAATGGGAAAGATGAAGAGGAAGAATTGAAAAATGATGACGATGTAGAAGAACAGAAGATGAAGAAGAAAAAATAAGGAAAAAAGAAGCTGAGAGGGAGAAGAGCCGAAACAAAAAAACTAAGAAGGGGGTGACATCGCTCTTCAAGTTTATCGTTAAGCGCATAATAATTTTATGTGCATCTCCACCAGACGACAAAAGTTCTTAGATATTATAAATTATCTCGCCCCGGTGTTCTCTTATAGTAAATACTTGGCGGCATACAAGATTAGAGAGTAAAGGCGTATTTTGTTGCGAGATATTACGAACCTAAACAAGTTAGACGAAACCTTCTTCCCCCTCATGAGGCCTTCTTTTCGACGCTTAAAAATATAATATTTCGGACGAAGAGTACAACTATTGTAACAAGATATGGGTGGAGAATAACATGTCCACTCTCAAGATTTTCTTGTTTGGTATAATAATAAAGATGTCGGGCCCTTCCTACTCGCATTAGAAAACAAATCGATCTTTACGCCGGTTTAGGTGTAGATATGTTTAAGGACGCCATTTCAGTCCCCTGTGTTACGTTAAAATACCTCTTCAATACCATACCTAAAACGTAGTCTTTTCTTTATGCGGTAAACGCGAGGCAGAGCTTCATAAAACATTTAGATATAATATAGTGGGGGCCCGAGCATAATCTTTCATCGCCACCAAGAGAACGGTGAGACTCGAATCAGAGGTAATCCTCAAAAATGTAGTAAAAAGTCTTAAAGGTTACGACGCAAACGCTCTCTATCTCTGGCGTTGATGCAGAAAATGCCCACTGACTTTCCAATTATACGAAAAGTTGAGGACGGGTTTAGACAACGTAAAGTTAAATAATTACGATCAGCAGAGGGAGAGTGGTTGACGTAGGTAGCTCACAAGCATAACATTGAGTTGCGAACTCAATACAACGGGGGTGAGGTACCTTTAGGACCTCGTAGGATTAGAGTGGATGGCTTCTGTCAAAAGATAATAAGGTCTATCAGTTATAGGGTGTCTCTGTCATGGAGATATCTGTCACCTCACTAAAAAACACAAAGATGTTAACCCTATAAACAAAAAACCGTGTCCGAGTTATACGACATACCCGCGAAATTCGCGAATTTTAAACCACGACGTTGGAGTTGAAGTGGTTGAGATGTGGGATTGTCAGTGGCAAGAGCTAAAGAAAACCGATAGCACATTATTCCATTTCTTAAACAAGCCCTCCACTAGATCAAAACCATCGTATGCCAGGGAAAATTTACCCTAACCGTCGCGCAGATTTTGAAATCTGTTAAACGACAAAACGTTGTTTGGTCTGGTAGAATGCGATTTCATGTCCCCGACTCTCTCAAGGAATATTTTAGCGAAATGACACCCATATTTAAAAACGTAGACGTGTGTAGAGACGATATAGGAGAGCTTATGAAGAATACGCCGTGGAAAATAAATTATTGACGACCCCTAGACGTACCCTGATAGGTAGTTATATCGGGAAAAAATTATTTTGGCCACCCTTATTAAAATGGTATTTAGACCACGGTCTAGAGGTAACCAACATCTACCAGGTGATGAATACCACCCTGTTAGTTGTTTCAAGCAATTTGGGGACACCGTATCGAGAAAAAGGGATGTAGATGAGACCCAGTACATTACTAGTGAGACCGTAAGTTGTTAGGAAATTCGGCATACGGGAAAACTCTCACCGATAAAGCCAAACACGCGAACGTAGCGTACTGCGAGGATGAGACCGCTTTCAAGCTCGTTAACGATCCCCTATTTAAACATATGACAGATTTAGGAGTAGGAAATATATTCGAGGTAGAAATGTTAAAAAAGACGACGAGGTGGGACCTTCCGTAACAAATCGGATACTTTGTGTATCAATACGCCAAGCTACGGATGTTACAATTTTACTACGATTTTTTAGACCGGTTCGTAAGAGATCATACTTTCAACTGTGTGAAATGGACACTGGCAGTCTGTATATGGCGTTAAGTAAATCTAGTTTAGCTGACGCCGTTAGACCACTTTTACTCGACACTTTTTCTGAAGAGTACGATCAGTGGTTCCCCTCAGAGGCTTGTAGCGTTCATCGGAGGAGTTTGTTAGGAGTAAAGGTAAAGTTAAGGTAGATTGTCGAGACTGCGAAAAAACAAAATTGTACCATAAACGTACCCCGGTTTATTTAAGTTAGAGTACGAAGGGGATGGGATGGTATCGTTATGTAGTAAAACATACCACTTTTGGAGATTACTCAAAAACTAGTACTAAAGGGCTAGCAAACATCACAATAAACTAGACAAAGATATATTTATGAAGGTTCTCAAGACACAAAAGGCACAGGGGGGGGGGATGTGGGTTTAAACGATATAAATGAGTGTCTATACATATACACAGCACAGAAAGTCTCTCTCTTATTTCTACATCAAACGTCGTGTGCACAACGATAATGTGGCGACTTTCCAGTTAGGTATATATAGTATTTATTTGTATATACAAGGATACTTCTGTGATAGTTTTATGTAAATGATAATGAACATATGTTTGTGTCGTTGCCACGATTATATTATATTAAAATGTATTTCTTTAAAAAGTGTGCTGTTTTTTCTCTTGTATATAAATGTTATGTGGTACTGTCTCGTAAAAATAATATGGATACTATCAGTGTCCTTGTTGTAAACCTGTGTGTAAAATAGAAAAAACGAGTTACAACATCTATGATTTTCACACCTATGCAACCCATTATATACGTACACATAAATGACAAATAACACGAGGCGTGTTTTGTAATTTATAATATTTATTTATTGATACAACACAACACCGATACTGCGTATGCAGTACATCTAGACACGACATAAAAACACAACATCTAAATGTTCACCTTAGACTTTTTCTTCTTCTAAGATGCTCCAGGGGCAAGCGTTGTTATTGCTGATTCTTTTCAATGTTGTCAGTATCGTACCAGGAGTCTTGTAAGAACCATTATTTATCGAATATGGATCGTTGCATGTTGATGTAGATACTGGAAGTCTATGATCTGACGTGGTGACGGATCGTTCGAGGGAAGAGTATGTTGTTGCATTAGCCTCGAGACGAGCACACTCGACCAATAACTCGTCCTCCATAGCCACCAGCTGTTCGTTTCTTCTAAGATGACCAGGAGATAGTGCTGGTATTGGCTGAATACTTTCGACGTTGTAAGTATCGTAGAAAGGAGCCATGTAAAAGCCAGTATTTATCGAATAAGACTCGTTACTCGGCGACGTAGATACTGGAAGTGTGTGATCTAGGCTGATGTCCGGTTCGTTCACTGTATGAGTCTCGAGTGTTGATGCAATGGTTTCGAGACTCTCATACTCGCCCAATAACTCGTCCTGCATAGACACGAGCTGTTCAAATTCTGAACGATTCAACGTGATCCGAAACTTCGTGGGATATTTTAAATTCGATGGCCCGTAAAATTTTCGAATATGGATCATAGTCGACCCTCTGTATGTAGACACAGACGCTACTTTCAGCCCTGCAGCCAATGGTTTTACTATTTCACGATCTGCTGTAACGTAGACCCACAGCTAGTGGTACAACGACAACTGGTGCAGCAGCCGTAGTGTGTTTGTCAGCATCTTCTGTATCTCAGCACTGAGCGATGTGTGACTGGAGCCCCCGCGACTTTTATAGCATAGGTCAGATTATAGATCCGGTTTTAGTCCGGTTTATAAAAGTAAAACACGTGTCAAGACTTGTCTGCGATATTTTTAGCCACTGGCGTCATTGCACTAGAAATTCTAAATTTTGCGCCAAAAGTTTTGGGCGAGTAGGCGATACATGGTTTGATCGTTTATGTGTTGTCTGGTGGATGAGGTAACGGCATTAATACCCTTTGCATTGATCCTCCTCGATTTTTAATCAGTAGAAGATACACAGAGTACTGCCCACACGCGTTACTAACAAGGTCTTGTAACTGGCGCGAGTTGTAGATGAGAGGTCTGTTCGAATTCCTCTCTATAAAATCGATATAAATACCGGGAGGCCGTGGCTGGCTTGATTAAAGCAACACTCTTCGTATATCTTAACATTTCGATGAAGCGGCGTGTGTCTCACCATTATTCCAGATCGAATTGCTTCCGCGCACTGAAATGTAACGTCAGTACCGATGTTCCGGTTGTAAATGGGATCGCAACTCCCCTGACGTTAGTTAAAAGAATTTCTAACCTGTCGAAGGAGAACCTGCTCAGGGGGACATAGTGCGGTTTGTCGTAGATGCAAAATACGGATGTGGTGGTTTTCTCCAAAATAGAAACTACCCTCAGTAAGGTACAAGGACAGCCCCCACCACTCTGGGTGACACTAGATCGCAATAGACGTACACGTTTCTAGTTTGCGTTTCCAAATTTATTTATTTCTCGCCGTGCAGGGCCACGTTAGCGTCTGTCACGCGATTCGATGGGAGGCATAAGGTCCTTTTCAATTCCTCGCTTATGGTAACCGAGGGTCCTTGTTCAAAGAGCTAAAGTATGGCCTTATTTTCGTTTTTTTTTTAATTAGAATATCTCATTTTGATGGGTGGTGATTTTTCTAATATCCCTTTATTTAAAGCATCAATAAAGTTATCGCTGTCTTGTATAACACCGGCGCCAGTCCATTTCTACTGCTGTGTTACTAGAGGTTTCGTAAAAGATCCAGATATCGCCGGGTAAGACGTTGAAATGAGTGTTTGGAAATTGTAATCGGCCAAACCGACTTCGTAGTTTGCATTCAGTCGATAGTTTGAGGGAGTTTGACGAAAAAGTTTCCAGACTATTTTCAGGATAAATTTGCATCGACGCGTTGCTGGAGCTGTGATGTAAAAAACTCATCTCCTTGATTCACCGTCTCGTCTCCAACTTTGGATTAGGTAGCATGTATCACAGACAACTACTCAGGAGCGCGATCCAAATCTTTCCATCCTGACCCTCACTGTTTCCACCCGTCAGATTAAATAAAGCCACGCCGATTACGGCATATATAATGATCATTTGGCAGAGAAAAACCGATTTCCAGGTTTAATATGGGAAAGTGGCGGTATCCTACTATATAACTCTTGTACTTATAGGGTACAGGACGTTGTAGGGTATTTTACTTTTGTTCAACTAAAAAAGTCCGACATAACGTCCACGATACACTACTATGGTTACACATTGTGCAGTTCGAACAGAGGAAGGACTTAGCGAATGTTTCCCAATAGAAACTGGTGTTAACACATGATGTATTTTATCGCCCTTGTTATTTGGAATTGTAATGGACTCCATAATGAGAAATGCTGCACTGGTAATAAAGGTATTGAATGGATACAAAGAGATCATTTGGAGGACCTCGACTTTGTTCTCATTGACTTTAGTTCTCATCAGCAGTCAGATAAAAACGATGTTG
>JAVIAB010000041.1:3356109-3358609 GCA_032433765.1 Megaustenia siamemsis | reverse complement strand
CGTGTACTGCGACTGCTATGACGGGGAATTCAGCTACAATTCTTTGTTGTGGAGATGAGTTATTAATTCGGATAATTCCACTGGCATGGGTGGTTGAGCAATTATGGATTTTAATTCGTTTGCAGTGATACCGGGGCCTTCCATAACCATAACCATAACAATTGATCTTTCCGGTTGTCGGAAACAATTCGGAGATGTTGCTGGCGCAAGCAATATTTGTAATTAAAAAAACCGTAACAATATTTCTAAAATCTGTTTGTAGATCAATGAAACAATTTTAAAAGTCGACTAAATTGAATCCGATAATTTCTGTTTTTAGAATAAAACAATATAACAAGAAACAAAATGAATGTGATTTATTTCAACTTGGAGCTTATTGATTTATATAGACTGCCTGTCCTTAGACAATATTTAGGTCTATGAAAGGGGGTGGGGGGTGAATGTCTTTGTTTGCTACTCTTTCTTAAGTTGTTCTCTCTAACACAGATCTTTATGCGTTTATACGGTCATGAAATGAGAAATCTAGTACCGCACAACGCGGTGACGTTATGGAATAGTATAGTACGCATAGTTTTTGTTAACACGCTAGTTTTGGTAATGTGATGGGTATTACGTCAGTGCTGTCTGTTTCAGAAATATATTCAGGCAACTATTTAAGGCTAGGTGAACCAAGAAGTGATCCTTCAGGATCTCTTGTGCTCGTTTAATCAAATTCGCTAACCACTGCGATAACATGACTGCCATTTGGACGTGTCCTGTCCATAAAAATTGTGTTTTCCATTTTTTTTCTTGGTTTGCCTGTCTTTCTCTGTATCGATTAACATGTGCTCAAAAATGTTCACTTCTAAGTCAAGTGACTAGATATGTTGTTTATAGTGGTCCCACAGCCAGTAAGGTGACGCCCTTCCATCACTTGACTAAATGTGTTTTTTAGTGCCCTCACTAGCCAGTAAGATGACGCCCTTCCATCACTTGACTAAATGTGTTTTTTAGTGCCCTCACTAGCCAGTAAGATGACGCCCTTCCATCACTTGACTAAATGTGTTTTTAGTGCCCTCACTAGCCAGTAAGATGACGGCCTTCCATCACTTGACTAAATGTGTTTTTTTAGTGCCCTCACCAGCCAGTAAGATGACGCCCTTCCATCACTTGACTAAATGTGTTTTTTTAGTGCCCTCACTAGCCAGTAAGATGACGGCCTTCCATCACTTGACTAAATGTGTTTTTTAGTGCCCTCACTAGCCAGTAAGATGACGCCCTTCCATCACTTGACTAAATGTTTTTTTAGTGCCTTCACTAGCCAGTAAGATGACGCCCTTCCATCACTTGACTAAATGTGTTTTTTTAGTGCCCTCACTAGCCAGTAAGATGACGCCCTTCCATCACTTGACTAAATGTGTTTTTTTAGTGCCCTCACTAGCCAGTAAGATGACGCCCTTCCATCACGTGACTAGACATGTTGTTTATAGTGGTCCCACCAGCCAGTAAGATGACGCCCTTCCATCACGTGACTAGATATGTTGTTTATAGTGGTCCCACCAGCCAGTAAGATGACGCCCTTCCATCACGTGACTAGATATGTTGTTTATAGTGGTCCCACCAGCCAGTAAGATAATGCCCTTCGATCACGTGACTAAATGAGTTTTTTAGTGGCCCTCACCAGTGCAATAATGCTTCGCGCTAAATAAAAACATGTATTTATCCAACTTTAAAATATAATCTACCACCCACTAGTTTTTGTAATTTGAATTTAAAATACAACTGTGAAAAATATATTTAAAATACAACTGTGAAAAATATATTTAAAAATACAACTGTGAAAAATATATTTAAAATACAACTGTGAAAAATATATTTAAAATACCGCTGTGAAAAATATATTTAAAATACCGCTGTGAAAAATATATTTAAAATACCGCTGTTGAAAATGAATGAAGAAAACACCACTGTGGGAAATAAATTTAAAATACCACTGTAGAAAATGAATTTTAAAAAACATACATTTGTGAAAAAATGAATTTAAATTGCTACTGAGGAAAATGAATTCGAAAATACGACTGTAAAAAACGATTAAAATTTTCACTGCAAAAAAAAATTGAAGAAAGCATCTCGACGGCGAAGCTGGTTTTGATCTGAATGTGACATTTGCTTATTTGACAAACATATGAATAACATAAAATGGTATGGGGCAGCCCAACTAGAAGAAAGAGAAGACAAACTACAACGTTTCCGCAAAAACCTCCATCAACAAACAAACAAATATAGATATTAAACACATAAATTCAAGCCAGAAAACATAACACAGATCGAAAAATGGCAGGAAAAGATAATAATTATCTCCTCTCATTTGACAATAAACTTATCTTTTTTTCAGTTTTAAATCATTTGCTCATAAAATGTTTTCATTCGTTTGTTCTCTGAGAGAAGCGATATGTGTCTATGTGCGTGCGTGAGTGCTGAGTGTATGATGTGCGTGTGTGTGCATACAGACATGCCTATG
>JAVIAB010000041.1:3331109-3351109 GCA_032433765.1 Megaustenia siamemsis | reverse complement strand
ATGAATACCTGATTAAATAGTTAGCAATATTTCATGAATAACTGATTAAATAGTTAGCAATATTTCATGAATAACTGATTAAATAGTTAGCAATATTTCATGAATAACTGATTAAATAGTTAGCAATATTTCATGAATAACTGATTAAATAGTTAGCAATATTTCATGAATAACTGATAAAAAAAACATAAAATAAATAGATTGCACTCCGTATGGACTAAATGATGCGCTGGGCCTCTCAGACATACGCAGAAAATTATGAATTTGATGATGATGATGATGATGTTGTTGATGATGATGATGATGTTCCTAGCTTGTTGGTTACACTCCTATTTCAAATATTGGGATCCTGTACAACTCGCGTTGAACTCGGCTCTCCGTTCCCTGAGTCGTCAAAAATTCTTTCTGATTAAACATTGAGTGACCAACCTTTATGAAGACAAACTTAATCTTAAATAAATATCTTCAGTTAATCTTAAAAACCTCCATAAAATCCGGTATATATTAATATATATAACACTCGTACTACAGTATTGATATCATTTTCTAGAGTCATTCGGTGGATTTATATGGAAACTGAAGCATACAGATTCACGACCCTGTGTAAATATTATGCGTTGTATACAAATGATAAATAGCATCTTCATACCAACTTTGTGCTATGAAAGTCAAACATGGACCCTTTCTAAGTCACATTTAAGAAAGATCAATACATGTGAGATGCGTTGCTTGAGAAAAGTAACAAACAACACAAGAAGAGATAGAATTCCAAATGAAACCATAAGAAAAATAGTAGGAACAAAACCCTGCCAAGAATATATAGAACAACAACAACTTAAATGGTTTGGCCACCTGGTCAGAATGAATCCTTACCAATCACCATCAAGGGCGTTCTTCTCGAGAATGCATGGAAAAAGACCAAGAGGAAGACCCAGAAGAATATGGATAGATGCAGTGACAGAGACATGTAACAACAAAGGAAAATCACTAATTCAGACAATTCGACCAGCACAAGAACGACAAATGATATAAACCACGACACCTTTTAGGTATCAGTGAGAGAGAAAAGAGGAAGAGAAGTATACACTCCACATTATTCATGAGTCCACATTATAGATGTACTCAGAGTAATATAAATCACAAATCATGTGTCATACCGGTTGGCTTCAGTTTCTAACCTGGTGGAACGAGGCTCACTTTCTTTGGACCGCTGCAGAAATTGCATTTGGGGACTGATTAGTTTCGGCTCTTCAATGCAATTTTCTGCAATAAAGTCAATTTGATTATCCAATTAACAATTTCGCCGATGATGCTGTGTCGTACACACCTCAATGCTCCTCTTTGTTAAGTCCACGTTTGTGAGCGCAACCTTCCCTTGTCTAGAGTTGATATGCGGTTTACGTCAACACATTGAGTGCTGTTCCAAGGCCATCGTTTGAATTGTTTGACGCCAAGTATTTACATGTTATAACTCATTAATATGGGCTGCTCTGCCAAGTCAATTTCAGTTTTCACTTTAGAGATTGTGCATCATCTTTTCGTGCGCTGTTGGCTGGATTTATTAGAGTAATTGGGATTTTATGGGCACAGACATTGTTGTGTGTGCTACGTCATCACAATGGCTGATTGTATTTCCCTAAAATGGCCGTACGCTAATAGTGAAAGGCGGAATGGAGTTTCGTATATGACTTTGTAGCACCGGGGTCACTCCTGGAGGTTCATGTTAGTCAGTAGGGATTCATAATTTCACAAATTCACATTGCAGGGAGATCTTACAGTCTGTTGTTTGATGTGCGACGGGGATAGTCCGATGACTAACTGTGTTTCATATGTTCGGATTTGGAGTCAGGGTGATGTCCTAGCATCATCAAGCGCTATACATTTTTTTTAAATATGAAGATCATCATTTTTAGGAGGACGTGAACTTCCGGTGAATACAGTGGATAGGCGGCAGGAGCCATTAAAGGCTATCTCTGAAAAGTGTTCCTTGTTGCAGTTTCCTTATATTCCAAGTCCGACTTGTTGCAGGAGCTACTGAGTTAAGTGCTCTGTGCACACTGTGAGCTGTGAGTTTCATCTGTTTTGATCGGGTTTTGATATTCCGATTGTTTACTATGGATGATGATATCGTATGATGGAGAACAGATGGCTGTGTTCACTTTCTGTGCGGTTTCGTCTTATGTCTTTTGGCGTGTGCTGAGACTGCTATGATGGGGATAACAACTATCTTTCTTTGTTTGGGAGATGAGATAGTAATTTGGATGATTCCCACTGGCACGGGCGGTTGAGCAGTTATGGATTTTTTAAATTCGTTTGCAGTGATACCAGGGCCTTCCTTAACCGTAACCATAACCAGTTGGCGTAGGCGATCATGTCCTTCGACAATCTTTTATATACTGTGCATCGTATCAGTTCTGTTTTTGACTGTTTTCCATGCCATGACATTGAGCTATCCAGTATTTTCTCTCTTTGTTGATCGCAATCTCTCTTTCCCTGTATTTTTGCCAGTTGTAACCAAGTATTCCAACTTTCCTCTTCTCATGATGTGCCCTAAAAATGTTGGTTTTTTTTTATTTCTGATGTTTATATGAGCTGCTCTTTTTTGTGTGTTTGTCTCTTTGAGAATTTCCACATTGGTCTTTTATCAATGTGTCAGAATAATGACAGGAAACAGCTTAAGGGACAGAGTAAGAAACACCGACATGAGGAACATATCTCGAAATTGAACCAGCCATCGAATACATAAAGAAACAACAGATAAATTGGTTCGATCACATCATAAGACAAAATGAACTAACAATGACTCAAAGAGCCATAAACAAACGCCACGAAAACGCCAGATTAAGAGGAAGACAGAGAAAGAGATGGATAAAGGGAATACTAGAGTCACTAAGAGGAATAACATCAGAAGAGGTCAACAGAAGAGCAAAGAATCGCTGATTGTTTCTCCCCTCGACGCCAACGGCAGCAGTGGAAGGATAGAAGAAGAATAAGAAGGTCTTTTATCTGTCCAGGGAACTTTCAACATTTTTTTTAGAAATTCCATCTTTGTGGCCTTTAATAATCTTTTCCTTTGTTGTCTACTGTCCATGATTCGTTTCCATAGGTCAGAATTTGCTCTATATAGCACCGATGAACCCTCTTTCTCACTTCTATTGACAAAGATTTGTTACATAAAAAGTTTTCAATTTTCTGAAATGCTATATTGGCCTGAGTTATTCTGCGCTTTTTTTTTTCTGTGGTGCATCTTGAATATGAGGTTATATCGTGCCAAAATTTGACGCGTTGCACTTGTTTTTTTCTCCTGTTTATTTTTAAGCTGCATGATGGTGATGATTGTTTCTTGGATATGACCATTACTTCTGTTTTCTTACTGCTCAGACTTAGACCTTTCTTCTTGTTTTCTTTTATTATTACGTCTATCATTTCTTGTAGGTCATTCTCTGCCTCTGTTATTAGACTGGGTCATCCGCATATCGTAAATTGTTTATGCAAGTATTCTATAGAATTCAGAAGATTTCACAAAAAGTAACAGCAAGTACGGAAGACAATAAATAGCCTCAAACACAATCCCATCTGTGATTTTCCAAACAACACTTTGCCAATTAAAAAAACCGTCACTACTGAGAACTGTAGCTTATTACCACCAAAAAAGTAAATTTGCTGACAGGTCCGTCATGCAGACCCTCATTGAACTAGAGCAGTTTGTCAGAATCACGATTCCGGAATTAATTTATAGACAGTTGTTTTCTTAGTTTACTACAGTCTCGTATAAGTCACTCAAGTAATATAGACTGAGATATTGACGTTGCCGGAACATGGCGGAGGACACTGGCAACGTGAGTAGTATTTTCTAGTGATTATACCTTTTTTCTGTCGTTTACCCGTTGACTACTAAAGGAGTAGATTGTCCTCTTCGTCAACCGTCCTTAGAAGAACGTTAAGTGGGCGTAGATACGATGTGTTGTACTTTGAAGTAGAAATGGAATATTTGCGCCTTTTGGCCTAACGCATCCGACTGCAGCATATTATTTGTGAGTACCGGGTTGTCTTCCCGCTTCTATCCCTACTCACTTGGCTAGACTAGACAGGTTAGTCTGTTTCTGGAGGCACCACAAAGAGGTCGAGTAGGGTTTGGATGGTTCTAGGTCACAGACCTGACGCAGGTCATCAGCTGTGAGTTGCTGACAGTCTCCAGCTTTGCTACTGTGAGGCGCTTTTGTCCGTAGTTTAGACAAAATACAATAATTAATAAACAAATATTTTTAAGGGTATGTCTATTATACGGTTGATGTTAGTCATAAATTACACAGCCTTGTTCAATACTTGGGAACAATCCACAAGTAACAATATGAAACACAGGGAACAATAGATAGCTTAACCATGATTAGGATCCGTTCCGCTCGACACAGGGCCGTACCATTGATAAACCTGCATTTCGAAAAAGCAATCATCATCATCATGCAACATAAAAAGGTGGGACAAATCTTAAACAAGATGTGTGTCAAATATGTGGACACAATAATAACATCAGACGGAAGATGTCCAACTGAAATAAAAAAACATAATAGTACAGGCGAAAGTATCATTTCAGAAAAGGAAAAGCTTCTTGTGCAAGAAGTCTATGTCATGTTTCATTTATGTCTTTAGTTTTGGTGTTTCTCCTAGGATAACATGTGCTTATGTCTGACTAATATTTTATTGTTTTCTGCCTTAATAAATATTTTGTTTCTTTATTATTAATGTGCTATTATTTTGATGAAATGTTTGGAACATCTATGGATGTGTCCATAGTGAGTGGTGACGATTCCAACATAACATAACATAAGCTAACATAAAAGTCTTGTACTCAAAGCCAGTCTGACAATTCATCCCATGTTAAAGACTTAACTCTTCAGCTCCTAACCCACTCTTCAGACCACCCAAAAGTCCAGACTTTTATGTTTCAATCATACAAGTTCTCCTTACATTGTCGAACAATCTCTCTGATAAAATTGTGTATATTTGTAAAGCATTTATTATGCACAAAATATTTGCAGAAATTTGAGCTCGGTGACATTTGGAAGCTAAATGTTTCCAATCAGATAATATTCAACAACAAAAAAACAAGTAAAATAATTCCGAAGTTATAAAGCAATGACGCGCCAAAGCAATAGATCCTTTCTAGGGTCGTAGTAAGCTATTATTCACTGTACGATACTCACTCAAGTTGATATAAAACCACATAGAAAGGAAGAAAGTAAAGGTCCGGTAATTATATGTTAAAACCAGCTGTCTCGGCTACCCATCTACTGCAGCTTGCAATCTTCACTCACGCAATTGGGAAGACCAAGAGTCAAGTGGATAGACGATAACACAAAAATGCTGCTGCAGTGCGGGCAACCGATGCCAATCACACACACTTAGCTGTGTCAAGACTACACATTACAAGACGCACTATTAGAATAGACCATAAACAAGAAAGGCTATAACAAAAGATATAATATAATAATCGCTAACTCTTCTGGCAAATAACCACGTAGAGCGGAAAATATTATTATTTACAGTCATATGTGTACAGCAGCATTTCGACGTGATTTCTCTAAGTGACCGCATTTCTTAATTCTGAGAACCGTTGTATTTATTATTATCTCTGGATCGACATGAGTTTATATGTTGTTTGAAAATTACTAGTGAGTTATTATTATTATGAATGAGAACAAATCTTAATAGTACAAAGACAGAAGTAAAGTAGCAACAAAGAAAAATACTTCATCGCAATGCACAATAAAGACAGGTGGGACAATATTAAAACAGGTAAATCAATTTAAATATATGGGAACAATGTTAACCTCAGATGGTAGGTGTACAACAGAGGTTCATATGCAAAATAGCTCAGGCAAAAGCAGCTTTCCACACACACAAAAATTAGGAAAATACTGTGCAATCCATTTTTGACAACAGAAACAAGAAAAAGAGTTATTAAACATTATGTAGAGCTAGTACTAACATATGTATGCGAATCATGGACAATAGGACAACAGACAAGAAAATCACTAGACGCTGTAGAAATGTGATTTTACATAAGAATATTGAGAATACCATGGACAGCTAAGAAGAGTAATGAAAACGTTCTGAAAGAGGCAAAAGCAAAATGAGAGCTAATATCCAATATTAGGAAGAAACAATCACCATTATTTGGCCATGTAATGAGAAGGGAACAGCTGGAATATATTATAATAACTGGGAAAATTGAGGGACAAATAGATAGAGGGAAGCAAAGAGAAACGGTGCTAGAGAGTTTAAGAAAATGGCTTTGCAGAAGGTCAACAACAGAAATGATAAATAACTGTCCAGATCGGAAGTTGTTGAGAGACATGATCACCTACGCCAGCAGGCATGGTACTTGATGATGATAAGAACAAATACCTGTAAAATGTGTATATATATATATATATATATATATATATATATATATATATATATATATATATATATATATATATATAGACACACACAAGTACACACAACTTTACAAGAAATCGAATATAAGGATATGCATTTATTACAAGTACTAAAATATAAGATAAGACTCAAATTATAAGTAGAAAATATGTGAAGAGACCTCACGTAGTTTAGCTGAAATATAGGAAATAACATTTCTTTCGTTAAAAAAACAATAGTATAAAAACAAACCTCGATTTCATTGTATAAAACATGAATCCGGTTTCTATCACTCGAAATAAATTATAAGAAAAGACTCTTAATGCAAGAACTCTAATGTAGGGGAAAAAAAACTATTATTAGAAGATCTAAGTATAAGAAATAATTAAACTTGTGCAAAAGTAAGTACAATACTATGAATATTCCGTGTTCGGTCGCCATAAATGGGAATATCTTAAAACAATTTGTTTGATATATTTAATACATACATTGTTTACCGATCCATATTTTTGTTTCAAAAGCACATACAGCGAATCATTTGCTTTCAAGCACACTCGTGTTTTTTCAACTCATCTTTACCTTTCAAATCCATATTGTTTTCTGAGACACATTTGCGTAAAAATTTTACTTTCGAAACTATAGCTGCTTTGTGTTTCAACTTTAGTTTCAAAACCATAGCTACTTTGTGTTTCAGTTTTACTTTTCAAACCATAGCTACTTTGTTTTTCAGTTTTACTTTTCAAAACCATAGCTACTTTGTGATCCAACTTTGCTTTCAAAGTCATAGCTGCTTTGTGTTATAACTTTACTTTCAAAACCGCAGTTGCTTTTCGTGTGAATTTTACTTTCATAACCATGTTACTTTGCGCACCAACTTTACTTTCAAAACCACCTCCGATTTAAGTAATGTTTGTTTTTGGTATGATGTAAAATAAAATGTAATAAGGACTTCAACAACAAAAATAAACATACATAGAGATATATATATAGAGAGAGAGAGATATTTTTTATTTATTTTTTTTTGTGGGGGGGGGGAGTAAGAAATATTTTATGACAAATTTTTGCCCAACATTACAAGTAAGAAACAATAGAAAATATACACACAATATTACACAAACCATGGCGACGCAGGTAAAATAAAAACGACAGACCTACCTCATTGCTTGAATAAACAATTTAAACTCCCAAGAGAGTTCTACTCGTGTTGTCTTCCAATTTTTGCCTCGAACAAAGCTCACTATGTGAACGCGCGAGTAAACATGAATCACGCAAATATATTCCGTACTCTTGTGGGCAGAAGAAATCTCGGAATCTGGTTTTGTGATGGGATTGTCAGAGGTGTCCTTCGCTTAAGACCCCATCATTCTGGCAGACCATCGACCCCTCTCACAGGCCAACCTTAGTGAATTACCGCTTGCTCGCGCACACACAGACTCACACATTACAAACATATTTATTTTAAAGATACGGTGCCCACACTTAACATCAATGAAACACCACAAACTTGTTTCATTTCATTGCTTATTTATTCCATTAAAACCTTCAATTTAATTAAACCAGAAGTGAAAACATTGCACATCTAAAGAATGTGACGTAAAATAAGCTGAAATATCTGTTGAATTACTGAAAATAAAACATTAAACTTTATCAAATGTAACTTTAATTAAACACATGTTTTATTCTTTGATTCAATTTGTACATTTTTGTTGAATAACCGCGTGCCAATGTGTTTAGGAGTCCATGAAAACGCTGGGTTTTGGAAACCATGGATAAAAAGAAAGTGTAGTTTCATCACAATATTGTGACATTTAGATGGGATATTAGAGTGGAACGCGTAACAAGAAAGTTATATTTCATCACAATATTGTGGGGATATTTAGAGTGGAACGCGTAACAAGAAAGTTATATTTCATCCACAATATTGTGACATTTAGATGGGATATTAGAGTGGAACGAGTAACAAGAAAGTTATATTTCATCCACAATATTGTGACATTTAGATGGGATATTAGAGTGGAACGAGTAACAAGAAAGTTATATTTCATCACAATATTGTGACATTTAGATGGGATATTAGAGTGGAACGAGTAACAAGAAAGTTATATTTCATCACAATATTGTGACATTTAGATGCGCTATTAGAGTGGAACGAATAACAAGAAAGTTATATTTCATCACAATATTGTGACATTTAGATGGGACATACATCTAAAGTGGAACGAGTAACAAGAAACAATTAAAGAGACGAACAATGTATATATTTATTATTTTGTTCTTCGATATGTTGCACATCTCTCTTTCGTTTCCTCATTTCATCTATTATCTTATTTCTCCTTGATTTACCTGTTCGCTCATCCCAGATGTAGTAGAGTTTATCTTTATTTCGTTGTTCGTTTGTATTGTTCTCGTTTTCTGAGGAAGGCGGCATGTATGCCGAAACGTCAGCAATTTGCTGTGTTCCTTTTTTTGTAAAACTGTTACCATACCTTGTAGGAGACAACGCTACACCCTACTACTTGCTTCTGTTACCAGCTTTACCGCAGCACTGAAGTTATTTTCCTCTTTCGTATGTATTTATAATGACCATCTAACTGCGACTACACAATATATAAACTCTTGACGTCTGTTGAAAAGTACTGAGCACCTAATTACTGAGTTCACAAGAGTGCGTGATTGGATGGCAAAAAGTAATTTTAATGTCATGAAAAATATACAAGTGAAATAAACAAAAGAATAGGGATGGCAAAACGTAATTTTAATGTCATTAAAAATATACAAGTGAAATAAACAAAAGAATAGGATGGCAAAAAGTAATTTTAATGTCATTAAAAATATACAAGTGAAATCAACAAAAGAATAGGGATGGCAAAAAGTAATTTTAATGTCATGAAAAATATACAAACATCAAAACAAATAACACCAGGGCTAAAACTAAGAATAGCAAAATGTTACATCTTCTCAATATTCCTATATGGTGCAGAAACATGGACATTAGACAAGAAAACAGAACAGAGAATTGAAGCCATTGAAATGTGGATATATAGAAAAATAGGTAGAATTGGATAGAAAGAAAACAAAACAAATTATGAAGTCTTAAAACAGCTAAAAATGAAAAGAGAACTACTAAGCACAATTCAAACAAGACAAATGCGATTTTTGAGCCACGTTAAAAGACATACTAAAAGTAATTTTGGAGGGGAAAATACAGGGTAAAAGTGGCAGAGGCAGACCAAGACTAACATACATGGACGAGTAACATCAAGAGATGGACAAGTCAGCCTATTACAACCTGCACTATTGAAGCAAGAAACAGAGTGGAATGGCGCTCCATGGTAGCCAACCTTCGTTGCGGAGATGACACTCGATGATGATGAAAGATTGCGATGACGTTGCTCTTTCTCCTATCTTACAGAACTCAGTTTACCAATGGGCGGACTAAGAGTCAATAGAAGATAAGGACCAACCTACAACGCCTCTTACAAGCAGCATGTAATCACTGCCTTACTCCTCGCAAGGAGCGTACGGCTACAGATGCCTAGGAGCAACCAGAGAAGGCTGCAAACTACATAACAAGGAGCCGGAGAAATGACAGATCTTTGTAATTGTGTTTGTTTGATAACCCGCTTCTTCCTTGCACCATCACAAGCATTCATTTCTTTTACCAATATCTTCTTTAAAAAATGTGATCTTCGTGTAATGATTGACACACCAGATTATTAAGGTTAATTATGGCAAAATTGTATCCAGTCTTTTTATGTCATTTTTGATGATATTTCAAGTACACATAATAACAAAGCAAAATAATAAGGTGTATGCACATCCCATTGCGTGGAAGTATTTTTTTATTATACTTCTTAACATATTTACCTGTAGTTTTGTAATAATGATGATGATGATGATATTACTATTTAAGGATAGTGGTTGGAGTGGCTAGTAGAGAAAAAAACTAGAATAAGAAAATAAGATCAAAAATCGGCAGAGTAAATTTTGAACTACATAAAAAGGAATGAAAATAAATTGAGAGAATGTCTGTGACTTCAAAACAGAGAAATTGTGCTTTAAAAACGGAAGAGTGCAGACTCGAGACACTACCAGAGTAATAAGATAGAGTATCAGAAAACTCTACAACATTATCAAAGAACATTGATCAAGAAAACTCTACATCATCAAACAACATTGATCAGGAAAACTCTACATCTTCAAACCTCATTGATCAGGAAAATTCTACATCATCAAACAACATAAGTAGGTATAAGAACAGGTATAAGAAAAAGTGTAAAGTTACATGTGAAAAGGAAAAAAATTACAAGTTAAGAAATTATTTTATCACTTTCCATTATTGTTCTTATCTTTTCTATTACAATGATGTACCTACATTTAGAACGCTATTTATCAGAATGATTGGCTCCTGATTATATTAGGTGATATTTCACATCATTTTGGTTTAGTGGTTAGGTCAAGATGTTTTTATGTGGCATTAATGGTTTCCTGGCAGCAAAGAGACCTTGAAGATGACAATAGCAGAGGTGGCAGACCTGCCCTGGAGATAGAAATTCTTTCAGACGAGCTGTAACGAGAGCAACGTTCTGCAATGGACATGCGACCTGATGGTTTATAGTTATGGAAGGCCCCGATATCACTGCAAACGAATTAAAATCCATAATTGCTCAACCGCCCGTGCCAGTGAATCATCCGAATTACTATTTCATCTCCCAAACAAAGAAAGGTAGTTGTAGTCCCCATCATAGTAGTCTCAGCACACGCCAAAGACATAAGGCGAAACCGCACAGAAAGTGATCTCAGCCATCTGATCCCTGTCATATGATATCATCATTCATCGTAAGCAATCGGAATATTGAAACACGATGATAACGGATGAGACATACAGCTCCCGGTGGCACAGAACACTTACTCAGTAGCTCTTGCAACAAGCCGGACTTGGAATATGAGGAAACTGCAACATGGAACACTTTTCAGACATAGCCTTTAATGGTTACTGCCGCCTATCCACCATATGATCGGAAGTTGACGTCCTCCTGACAATGATCGTCATTGTTTTAAAAAATGTATAGCGCTTTTTGATGCTAGGACAGCACCCTGACTCCAAATCCGAACATATGAAACACAGTTAGTTATCGGACTATCCCCGTCACACATCAAACAACAGACTGTAAGATCTCCCTGCAATGTGAATTTGTGGAATTATTAATCCCTCCTGACTAACATGAACCTCCGGGAATGATCCCGGTGCTACAAAGTCATACGAAACTCCATTCTGTCTTTCACCTGATGGTGATAATGGTTAAATGAAATCCGGGGCATTAAAGACGTTACATCTTTTAATTGCAGTACTATTAATTTGAGGAGATAAGTAAAAAATATCAAATATATAAAATATTAAATATTGTGTGGGACCGCGAGTATAGCTGCAGTGAATAGAGAAAATAAACATAAAATGGTATTGAACAGCTAAACTAATAGAAAGACAAGACAAACAACAACGTTTTAGTTAAAGCCTTCATCAGGTAAAACAAACTATACAAATAAACACATAAATCCAAGCCAGAAAACACAGCATAGCCCTAAAAAATGACAGACAGAAGAAAAAGGGGGGAGGGGGGAAGACCATGGCTATGATATACACTGAGTCTGGTTAAAAGATCAATGGCCAGTAGAACAAGAAATATTTAATTAAATCAAGGAACCAAATCTAATTAAATACTACCTGCTGTATTGTTTTGTATTTCTATCAGCCTAGCTGTTTAATACCATTAATACCATTATTATGTTTATTTTATTTGGGGAACAGGCAAATAATTGCAGTGTTGTGGTAAAGCTGGTAGCAGGAGCAAGTGATGGGGATAACACACTTCTACAAGAGATGTGACAGCTTTACAAAAAGGAACACAACAAAATACTGACGTTGTGGCCTACATGCGTCCTTTATCAGAAAACGGGAACAACACAAACGGACAACGAAATGAAGATAAATTCTCTGCATCCAGGATGAGCGGTACAGCTAAATCAATGAGAAATAAAAAGAGGGATAAGAAGAGAAATTATGAAATAAAATAGAGATGTGCTGCATATAGGAGGATAAAAATAGATAATATTTGAAAATTAGTAAGTTAAAATGTACATAAAATTAAATCGAGAGGGGAGAGGGAGGGGAGGGGGAGAGAAAGAGGAATAAGTCACGTGATTAAACTAGAAGTCGGACGAGCTTGGAAGGTGGTAGAGCGACGTGTGAGATACAATCAAGATTGACACAGGTAACAACCAGAGACAGAGAGATTGGGAAGTGTGTACTATGGAGTGAAAACGAGCAAACAAACCCAAACTTAACTGAGGTAACAAGAAGATAATGAGGCGCAATAAGGGGATTATGGAGGACTGGCGTACAGGAGTAGTGAATAAGCTATAAGGAAAATATGGAATAAAAATGGAATATAAAATGGCAGACTATTTATTAATAAGGATAATAAATGTAAGTGGAGAACAGGCAAACAATAGCAGTACTGCTGTTATTATAAATAAAAGTTGGTAAATCGGGATCATGACTCCTGTGGAAGGGTGCCAACGTACATACAGATATGCAATATAGACTCTGAGTATCGCCTGGAGAGATCACGTGAGGGTGAAAGGAGCTAAAACAGGAGCAGGGGAGGTAAGAAAGGAGAGGAGAGAGAGGAGGATTCGGAAGGGAGATGGGAGTGAAATAAGGAAAGGGAGGAGGCGGAAAAGAGAGACGGGTAATAGATTACCCGTGAGAAAGGGATACATTGATACCCCGTGGGGTGAGACAATCCATACTGGCGGTCAGACGATTCTCTAAGTGGTTTATTAAGTAAGATTTTTATTTTATTTGCCCCAATGACATTGTTTACGTTTTAAGATGTCAACGTTATTGTGTAATTTCGCTATTCTAGCTGGACGTTTTCATTCTGCTGAATTCAACGTGAACTAGAATGGTTAGACATCATTTATCGATAGTGCTATGATTGGTTACCGCTGTCTGATATGGATCGTCAGCCTGTGTAGGCAAGCCCGTCCTAGATAAAGGAAAACTCTTACCTCAAACCTCGTTTTGGACGCACACATTGAGACCAAATCAGAAAGCAGAGAATAGTCAGGTTATCCATGTGCTCAATGATAGGCTGGAACCTGCCGCGACTTATCTAGTGCAAAACTGTATCGACCTTTGCTTGTTCCCATGGACCCACTACTTACGTTGAGTGGTAGAGGGACAGCTGTACGTACATAAACTTGACCTGACAAAGAACACCGCCGTGATCTTTCTAGCGAGGAAGAAATTCCACGCATCTCCAGTACTGCTATAATCCAGTGTCTTAAGGGAGAAAATGGCCTATTATTATTTATTATTATTATTTATTATTATTTATTATTATCTTTCTTGCAATTTTTAAATATATTTTTCATGCATTTTTGTTAAGTCAGGCGGGTGGTGTTTTTAATATAGTTACAAGGCACGGTGGCAATTACAAATTATATGTTAATAATTGCTTATATAGAACATCTTATCACTTGACTTCTTGTGTGTATTTAATTTTACAATGTCATTAGTGTTTTAATGCACTTTTAATTAAATAAAAATGTAATGGTGTAACGTAATTTCCATTAGTTTACTTTCACCATCGACATTGGGGGCCTCGGTAGCCTAGTTGGGAAAACGACCCGGCTGAGCTACCGACGTTCGGACAACCCGTGTTCGATTCCCGCTGGGAGCAGTGTGAGTTGTACTCGTGGTTGGAAAATAAACCCACGGTCGACCCAGCGGCTGGTGGAAATGGGTACCTGGGTAGTACTCTGGGAAGGTGAGGAATGCAGCCTCATATTGTGAGTTTCGATGTTTGAAGCGACACTATCCATAAGTCTCCGAACACTTCTGGATAGGCGGCCGAGCACATATGGGTGGAAACTAGCATGCTAACGCCAATTCAAGTCTCGTACTCTACCTTGACCTTAAATTTTCATCATCATTTGTGTGCCGTCTCCCACATCTAGCATCGAGTTTGGAACGCCGTTCCACTCTGTCTCTTGCTTTGAGAATGCAGGTTGTTATAGGCTGCCTTGTCCATCTTAAGATATTCTTCTTCTTCTTTCCTTCCTCATCTGCCTTTCAGCGTCGAGGGGGAATATAATTTGCGGTCTTTTGCTCTTCTGTTCGCTTCTGCTGCTGTTATGTTTCCTAGCGCTTCTAATATTCCATCGATCCATCTTTTTCGTGATCGACCCCTTGAGTCTGGTGTTCTAACGTTTGTTGAAGGCTCGTTGTGTTGTGTTTTGTTCTTTCTGCCTTGTCACGTGGCCAAACAATTTTATCTGTTGTTTCCTTATACATTCTATGGCGGGGGCTATTCCTAGCTATTTTCTCAATTCTTCATTTCTGATCTTAGCTCTCAGACTGTTTCCTGTCATTCGTCTAACATATTTATCTCTGTAGAGGTTATTTTCTTATTGTTCTTGCATCTAGGGTCCAGGTCTGGCATTGGTAGCACAACGTTGGGATGAAGATTGTATTGTATAGTGCTCGTTTTGCCTCCAGATTTATTCCTTGTTGGACAATAGTGGTGATAACTATCTGATGATTTGACAAGCTTTGTTGCATCTTGATTCTATCTCTGCTGTTTGAGAATTATCGTTTGTCATTAGATTTCCTAGGTATTTGAATTCCTTTACTTGTATTAGTTGTCTGCCTTCTATAGTTATGTTGATGTTCTGTTTTATTTTTGGCGACATTCATGACTTCTGTTTTGTTGATGTTGATTTTCATGTTGTATTTTGTGCCTCAGATGTTGAGTTTGTTTAAGTTCTTTTGATATTACCCATTCCTATTAGTCTTGGTCTGCATCTATCGCTAATGTTCGCATCTCTAATTTTAGCTTCTCTAATGTTATCATCTCTAATGGTAGTCTCTCTACAGTTAGTTAGCATCTCTATGTTAGCATCTCTAATGTTGGCCTCTCTATGTTAGCATCTCTATTGCTGGCCTCTCTAATGTAAGCATCTCTGTGCAGATAAAAAATCAAATCACTATTTATATTTACAATATGTATTTATTATATTTTGATATCAGTGACATACAAAAAAGAGAAATATTACCGTTTCCAAACGAGGCACAGTAATATTTTTCAATTGTAGATTATGTGCAACTATTCCTTTAAAGAATTATTCAGCATATGCAACTATTCGTTAAAAATATCCCACATGCAACTACCCTAAATAATACCAATATGTGGCTATCCGTTAAAAAAATATCTTCCTATTCCGACCAAGAACTACCAAATGTCCTTAGTTATTTACCACATTCACTTCAAGTGACAGTTACATTTTAAAATATTTTTTTCGTTCGCCAGCTTTTTTTTTAACCTCTGACGAAGCCCTAGAGACTAGGAACAGGATTTTGCGTGATAATCCATTTTTCCCTGGCAGCCGTGTGCACAGGGGTCCCTCGCCGCACAGGCAGATAACTCCGACTTCGGAGGTACTCATATATTTTCGTCGATGAGTAATTGGCGTTTCAAGCCAGGCCTCGCTGCTGAGACCAGGATTGTTTGCAGCAGAGAGAAATCATAAATAAAAATCCCAAACTGGTGTAGCCAGGATTTAAACCCACTACCTCCCTGTCTCGAGGCCGGCAAATTGCCTCGAGACCAACCAGTCCCCACAGTGAAATTAATCACGATTAACAAAAGTCAGACTAGCGACAAACGACAATTCTCATGCAGCAAATATAGGCGATGCAAAAAGGATTATGAAATCATCGTACAACTGTAACAATTGTTGTCTAACAAGGAATTAACTCGAGGCAAAAGGCGCACTATAATACAATCTTCATCCCAATGTTATGCTAGCATTGCCTTACCTGGACGCCAGACTCAAGTACATCATCATCAATGATTGCTGTCTCCGCATCGAATGTTGGCTACCATGGAGCGCCATTCCATCTGTTTCTTGCTTCAATAGTGCAGATTGTCATAGGCTGACTTATCCATCTTTTGATGTTACTCGTCCATGTTAGTCTTGATCTGCCTCTGCCTCTTTACCTTGTATTTTCCCTTTCAATATTACTTTTAGTAGGCTGTTGTGAAAAACTAGGATAAGAAAATAGGATCAAAAATCGGCAGAGAATAAATCTTGAACTACATAAAAGGAAAGTATGTGACTTCAAAACAGAGAATTGTGTTTCAAATACGGAAGAGTTCAGACTCGAGACAATATCAGAGTAGAAAGATAGAGTATCAGGAGAACTCTAGGACATTATCAAACAACATTGATCAGGAAAACTCTAGGACATTATCAAACAACATTGATCAGGAAAACTCTAGGACATTATCAAACAACATTGATCAGGAAAACTCTAGGACATTATCAAACAACATTGATCAGGAAAATTCTACTTCTTATTTCTTTCTTTTTGTCTTTTCACTGATACCGAAAAGGTGTCGTAGTTTATATAATTTGTCGTTCTTGAGTTGCTCGAACTGTCTGAATTAGCGATTTCCTTTGTTGTTACATGTCTCTATCGCTGTATCTATCAATCTTCTTCTGGGTCTTCCTCGTGGTCTTTTTCCATGCATTCTCGAGAAGAACGCCCTTGGTGATGATTGGTGAGGATTCATTCTGACCAGGTGGCCTAACCATTTAAGTTGTTGAAAAATCTACAACATCATCAAAATACACTGATTAGGAAAACTCTACTACATCATCTAATTACATTGATCAGGAAAACTCTACAACATCACTAAATTACACTGATTAGGAAAAACTCTACAACATCACCAAATTACACTGATTAGGAAAACTCTACAACATCACCAAATACACTGATTAGGAAAACTCTACAACATCACCAAATTACACTGATTAGGAAAACTCTACAACATCACCAAATTACCTGATTAGGAAAACTCTACAACATCACCAAATTACACTGAACAGGAAACTCTACAACATCACCAAATTACACTGATTAGGAAAACTCTACTACATCATCAAAGAACTATGATCAGAGAAACTCTACAACATCATCAAAGAACTATGATCAGAGAAACTCTACAACATCATCAAAGAACTTTGACCAGAAAAACTCTACAATATCATCAAAGAACTTTGATCAGGAAAACTCTACAACATCATCAAAGAACTTTGATCAGGAAAGCTCTACAACATCATCAAAGAACTTTGATCAGGAAAGCTCTACAACATCATCAAAGAACTTTGATCAGGAAAATTCTACAACATCATCAAAGAACTTTGATCAGGAAAACTCTACAACATCATCAAAGAACTTTGATCAGGAAAGCTCTACAACATCATCAAATTACATTGATCAGGAAAACTCTACAACATCATCAAAGAACTTTGATCAGGAAAACTCTACAACATCATCAAAGAACTTTGATCAGGAAAACCTACAACATCATCAAAGAACTTTGATCAGGAAAGACTCAAGTACATAAAAACAATAACCACTACCGAGATATAATGTATTAGACGAAAGGTAAGAAACAGTCTGCGAAAGAGAGGACCAAAATGATGAACAGAGAGAAAAGCTATGAATCATTACCGCTATAAATACATGGCGAAAATACAAATAAAATTGTGTGGCGACGTGGAAAGACAGGAAGATCAAAACACAACACAAAGAGCTTTTGAAAAACGTTGCAAGAACACCAAATTCAAGAATCGACCACGAAAAGAAATGGATTGATGGATATAGGAAACTTTTAGAAAACATCAGCAGAAGAGGTCAACAGAAGGGCAAAATAACGAAAATGATATCTTCCCTCGACGCTGAAAGGTAATGAGGAAGGAAAGCAGAAGAGGAACAGACATTTACAGACTCATCAGTGTCCTACGTTAAGGTGGCGGGGGAGAAACTGTTGACTTAACCCAAAGGAAAAAAGAGAACCCATAACACGGTTTGTTGTGACCAGTGTAGAGCAGGTGGAAGGAATGACGCCACGGGCAGTGTGGTCAGTTAGGAACTAACCATATCTCTTACAAATTACAGCTCATGTGGGAACCACTGCTCATATCCCACGTATAAACCGTCCTGGCAACCTGCGATGCAAATGCACGAAAAGGCTGAACGTCTTGCCATGGAATATATTTCATTTAGTTAAGTATTTTTTTAATATGTGATAATATATTAACACGATACAGATAAACAATCTGATACCCTTATTCAGAAAACAAACACCAAGCAAATTTTTTTAAATCACAAAAATATAGAAATTCTCAGGAGAAAGATAATAGTTCTAGAAACACAATACTGCTAATGAAAAGTAGACGTAATGGCCTTCCTGATATACAATCATATGTTAAATTGTGGCAGCATGAGAACAAGACATCTCAGACCAAAAACATGAAAATTAAATTCATACACGTACAAAACATAATACCTCTTCGTTTTATCATATATTTGACCTTTTTTCTGACAAGCAAATGTTATGTTAATTATGCATATATATATATATTATATATATATATATATATATATATATATAGAGAGAGAGAGAGAGAAGAGAGAGGAGATTGTTAACATGAAAATTGTAAACAAGATGATGGAAGCGACGGCATGTTAGAGATAGGAGATTTTAATGGAAGGTGGGAAACGCAAGATAGACTTCCATTTGACTTTCGGTCAATATGGCGGATAGGCGGTTGGAACCGTTAAAGGCTGAGTCTTAAACGTATTTCTTGCTGCAGTTTCCTCACATTCCAAGTCGGCTTGCTGCTGGAGCTACTGAGTTTAGTGCTCTGTGCACACCGGGAGCTGTATGTTTCATCCGTTTTTCATCGTGTTTCGATATTCCGATTGCTTACAATGAATGATGATATTGTATGACAGGGAACAGATGGCTGAGTTCACTTTCTGGTGCGGTTTCGCCTTCTTCTTTTGGCTTGTACTGAGACTGCTATTATGGGGGACTACAGTTACCTTTCTTTGTTTGGGCGGTGAGATATTAATTCGGGTGATTGCACTGGAACTAGCGGTGAGCAATTACGAGTTTGAATTTGTTTGCAGTGATACCGTGGCCTTCCATAACCATAACGCAACAGTGAGAACAGAGATATCCTCGGATCCTTAAGCGACTAAAGTGGAATGACACAACATGTAGAAGCCAGATAGCTTTTATACTAACAAGAAAACAGAACAAGAATGGAACAACCGGTAGCAGGGCTGTCCCTAATATCACAGACGACACGGACCATAAAATGGTTATGATTGCACAAAGACAAACAAAACAAAAAGAAGATACGCAAACAAAAAAAGAAGCAGAAAGAACAGACAACAAAATAAAACATTTAAAAGATCAAGAATAAATAAAAACCCTAGAAGAAAAACTAACAGAGAAACTCCAGAAACCCCATAACAAAGCAAGCACAATAGAAGAGTGAAAACAGTTTAAGAAAACAGTAATTAAATCTCTAAACCAGAATATGGCATGAAACAAAGGAAAAATAAGGGCAAAAGGTCACCTCGTGGTGGAACGAAGCAATTAAAGAAAAGAATCAACTTTTTAAAAGTCGGAGGGAGAATAAGAACG
>JAVIAB010000041.1:3190477-3331009 GCA_032433765.1 Megaustenia siamemsis | reverse complement strand
GACAACTTTCAATGCGGAGACGGCCCTCAGTGAATGAACCACCTCATGGCAATAGAGCCAACTATCTGCCAATACATGCCACCAATCTGCTGTAAGACTTGAGAAAGGCCATGAGTCGTATGGGTGGACGATATTATACGAGTATGTATACTGTCTTCAGTGGTACGTGCTAACTGCTTCTAAAGGGAATTACTTGACCCTAGAGAACACTGGGGGAGGGGGGTGTCTTGATAATGCTTTAATTAATATGAGGGTTATAAATCTCATATATATTCTATAGGATAGAAAGACGGTTGGGATGTTTCAAAATGTCCCTTTAACACACTGGCTATATCTACTACAGGAATGGCAATAGTGATGCAATTGTTAGTGAAAAAAGACAGAAGCTATTTTTACTTTGCACACGCTTTGTCATGTAAAAGATAACACAAACTCTCAGTTGTTTATTGTTAAGTCCATTGTCACTACAGACCGGACGAACCCATAGGTGCACCGATATTTCGATTGAGAAAACCCGAGGAAAATCCTCGACCACATGGACGAAATCTGTAGCACGGTCTGGGATCCAGGGTTTAGAGACGTTTCTGGTGACATTTGTGTCCGGGAAGTGGTGACATTTATGAGAAGACGTTTCTGGTGATATTTGTGTCCAGGAAGTGGTAACATTTATGAGAAAACGTTTCTGGTGACATTTGTGTCCGGGAAGTGTAACATTTATGAGAAGACGTTTCTGGTGACATTTGTGTCCGGGAAGTGGTAACATTTATGAGAAGACGTTTCTCCTGACATTTGTGTCCGGGAAGTGGTAACATTTATGAGAAGACGTTTCTGGTGACATTTGTATCCGGGAAGTGGTAACATTTATGAGAAGGCGTTTCTGTTGACATTTGTGTCCGGGAAGTGGTAACATTTATGAGAAGGCGTTTCTGTTGACATTTGTGTCCGGGAAGTGGTAACATTTATGAGAAGGCGTTTCTGTTGACATTTGTGTCCGGGAAGTGGTAACATTCCTGAGAAGGCGTTTCTGTTGACATTTGTGTCCAAGAAGTGGTAACATTTATGAGAAGACGTTTCTGGTGACATTTGTGACCGGGAAGTGTAACATTTATGAGAAGACGTTTCTGGTGACATTTGTGTCCGGGAAGTGTAACATTTATGAGAAGACGTTTCTTGTGAAATTTGTGTCCAGGAAGTGGTAACATTTATGAGAAGACGTCTGGTGACATTTGTGTCCAGGAAGTGGTAACATTTATGAGAAGACGTTTCTGGTGACATTTGTGTCCGGGAAGTGTAAAATGTATGAGAAGACGTTTCTGGTGACATTTGTGTCCGGGAAGTGTAACATTTATGAGAAGACGTTTCTTGTGACATTTGTGTCCAGAAAGTGGTAACATTTATGAGAAGACGTGTCTGGTGACATTTGTGTCCAGGAAGTGGTAACATTTATGAGAAGACGTTTCTGGTGACATTTGTGTCCGGGAAGTGGTAACATTTATGAGAAGACGTTTCTGGTGACATTTGTGTCCGGGAAGTGGTAACATTTATGAGAAGACGTTTCTGAAGACATTTGTGTCCAGGAATTGGTAACATTTATGAGAAGACGTTTCTTGTGACATTTGTGTCCAGGAAGTGGTAACATTTAAGGGAAGACGTTTCTGGTGACATTTGTGTCCAGGAAGTGGTAACATTTATGAGAAGACGTTTCTGGTGACTTTTTTGTCCAGGAAGTGGTAACATATAAGGGAAGACGTTTCTGTTGACATTTGTGTCCAAGAAGTGGTAACATTTATGGCCTGCTTTTTCCAATGTTAATCTCCAAGTGTTCTTTAACGTGTGTGAGTGTACACGAGACCTTCTATTTATTGCCGTTATCCGAGATGGCTAGACATAGGATCTCACTACCCAAGAGGTCGGCGGAGTAACATCATAAAAAATATCACGGATTAATTTGTCCTATTTCTGAAAACTTGCCTGTGCTTCTGATGGGTTTTAAACCCGAGTCCTTCCCGTCATGAACCCGACATCGATCCTCTATACTACCCAGCCCTACACATTTGTTTCCCCTCACAGATCAGCAGTAATCGATTGACAGAACGGCTTACATAAGATGTCCTCTAAAAGATTCAGTAACAACTTCCTTTATCACAGCAGGGGAAATCAATTCATCCTCTGCAGATACGACGCCTATTGCTGAGTAAACAGTTCAAATGTATCTACCAATAAATCACATCAGTAATAAATGTGAAACAAACTTTGTCCAAAACCATATCATACCCAGAACATATATTATACATCAAATTAACACGTGTCTCACTCACAACATACATTGTACATCAAAATAGCACGTGTTTCACTCGCAACATACATTACACATCAGTTGAGCACGTGTCTAACCCACAGCACACATTACACATCAAGTAAGCACGTGTGTCACCCACAATATACATTACACATCAAATGAGCACGTGTCTAATTCACAACACACATTACACATCAAGTAAGCACGTATCTCAACCACAACATACATTACACATCAAGTAAACACGTGTCTCACCCACAATATACATTACACATCAAGTAAGCACGTGTCTCACTCACAACATGCATTACACATCAAGTAAGCACGTGTTTCACCCACAACATACATTTTCTTTTACATACTCTATTCCTCCTGAGAAGAGCAATGTGGTCCACGCCCACCTCCCTGGAAGAAAAACTATATGGGTCAATCGATTCGCTTAAACAGACAGCTGACTTCATGAGAGAGTCTGAAATCCTACTCTGATTGAGTCTTGATCGCAGAGAGAGAGAGAGAGAGAGAGGGAGAGAGAGAGAGAGAGAGAGAGATTTCCTTTTTTCCCCGTAATTTTTCCATTTGTTCAATTACATCTTCTGTCATTAAAATTCTACTTGTTGATTTTTTTATCATCATTGACTGCCTTCTCTGCATCGAAGGTTGGATACCATGGAGCGTCATTCGGCTCTGTCTCTTGCTTTGATAGTGCAGGTTGTCAAAGGTTATGATGTTACTCGTCCAAGTTAGTTCTTGGTCTGCCACTGTCTCTTTTACCTTCTATTTTCCCTTTACGATTACTTTTAGTTGGCTTTTAACATGTCTCCAAAATCTCATTTGTCTTCTCAATACTATGTATCTTCTCAGTTGCGTTGTTTCTAGTTTATACTATCATGCTGTACTTATCACTTATCTGTCCGTCTACTCTCTGCATATATAGTTCTAATTTAATTTTCCTCGATTTTTTCTATGTATTCATCATCATCATCATCATCATCATCATCATCATCATCATCATCGTGTGCCTTCTCCGCAACGAAGGTAAGCTACCATGGATCGCCATTCTACTCTGTTTCTTGCTTTGATGGTGCAGGCTGATATAGATTGACTTGACCATCTTTTGATGTTACTCGCCCATGTTAGTCTTGGTCTGCCTTTGCCTCTTTTACCTTGTATTTTTCCTTCCAATGTTACTTTTAGTAGGATGTTGTGTCTTTTAACATGCCCCAAAAATTTCATTTGTCTTGTCTTAATTGTATTTAGTAGTTCTCTTTTTATTTTCAGTTCTTTTAAAACTTTATCGTTGGTTATCTTTTGTTTCCATCCAATTCTACCTATTCTTCTATAAATCCACATTTCAAAGGCTTCAATTTTCTGTTCTGTTTTCTTGTCTAATGTCCATGTTTCTGCACCATACAGGAATATTGAGAAGACGTAACATTTTGCCATTCTTAGTTTCAGCCCTGTTGATATTTGTTTTGTTGTTAGTATATTATTCATGGCATTAAAATTACTTTTTGCCATACCTATTCTTTTGTTTATTTCAGTTTTGCAATTTCCATCATTGGTTATAGTATGTCCTAGGGAGTTGTAACTCTGGACTGTCTCCAGATGTATTCCCTCAACTGTGATATTTAATTGTAGGTCTTGAGCATTTTCTTTGTTTATGATCATAGTTTTAGTCTTTTTGATATTCATTTCTAGTCCATCTTTTTTGCTTGTTATGTTTATCACATTAAGCAATTGGTGTATGTCTTTAGGATTGTCTGCTAGTAGAACAGTATCATCAGCATATCTCAGGTTATTGATTATTTTTCCATTAATGTTTGGGCCTGGTATCTCTGAGATGTTTTTGAAGATTTGTTCAGTGTATAGATTGAACAAGCTTGGTGATAGGATGCATCCTTGTCTTACTCCTCTTTTTATGTCCATGGGTGTAGTGTTCTCCTTGTTATATCTTATTATTGCTGTTTGCTCCCACTACAAATTACATATCAGTCGTATGTCTGCGTATTGCTCAGTTTTATTCTATTTTATTTTTCATACTACAGGTACATGGTCACTATTCTGATCTGCTTCTGGTCTTCTTTAGCAGGTGTTAGGCTTTTTCCTGAATATTCTTTCAACCAGTTTCCCATTGATTTTATGGTGTACTTTATTGCTTCTGCATTGAAATGCCCGTAGATGTCTGGGGTGTTGCTCTAACCATGTGTTACATTGATTCATGTTTCTTTGCCCAATCTATAATTCTATCCCTCTGCCATTTGCCTCTCCTAAGCCATGTCGAAAAGTCACAATTTGCACTCTTTCTGTTCCAAACTATGCATTGAAATACTCTAATAAAATAGTTATTTCTTGTGATACGCATTGTTCCATGGCCATCTCTAGCTCTTTGTAAAATACTTTATATTCTTCTTCTATGTCGTTACTTGTTGGTACATAAGCTTGAATGATGTTGGCACCCATTGGTCTACCCCTCAATTTTACTAGGAGAATAATATCTGATACTGGTGAAAATTGTTACTATTGATTCCTATATGTGTGTGTGTGTGTGTGTGTGTGTGCGCGTGTGCGTGTGTGCGTGTGTGCGTCGCACTATATTATTTTCATTTACATATTGTGTATTACTAAAGTATAACTATATGTGATAAAATAGTATCTGCTTCTGCAATATGTATTAATACGCGTCTTCAACCAGATAGAGACTTCCTAACAAAATGGCTAAAACTAAAATCACAAATTATACGGTCGAACTGAATCGTATTGAACCGTAGAATAAGATAGCAATGGCTTCATAATTACCTCCTTCCGATTAAAAAACCCAACAAAATTCACACCTTGATCATTGCCTACTGAATCAAAACCTTGTAAAATACAACTGGCAAGCTCCAGGAGAAAAACATCGCTCGTAGACTGGCTCTGGACTTGGAACAGTGTCATATCTTTCCTCCCACATTAGAGAGGTTCCGATGCAATAAAGAGACATTGCTCAAAGCTGTAGTCTTTGCTTATGATGTGTTTGAAGGATTGTGAGGAGACATGCGCAGTAGCGATAGACCTATAGCTCGTTTCAAAACATATGCCCAACTTCAAAACGCTATTACTCTCTAATCGTTTGTTAAATACTTTTGAAATTTTCCAAATGTTATTAGAATGCAAAAGACCCTTTAAATGTATATTTAACAAATATCTTGCAGCTGCAGTTTTCTTAAAGCGGCGATATTTCTTTGATGTTTGTCAAAATTATAAATTGTGAAGCCCTAAAGAATAGAAATTACCGTAGTTGCTGGTCTACGATTAATTTTCACTAGGTAAAGGCGTGGCCGTAATGGGGAAATAACTGGGTAAAACAAAACACCAGGAGAATTATTGTCTGCTCAGTTCGAGGACGGACGATAATAATATCAAGGTATACCTGTATGTCCAATTTTCATAGTTGTGTGGTCCTGAAAAGGACCGTTTGTTGAAATAATTTAAGGTAATATAGGGCCAACATTGTGGGGGCTATATACTTTCATTCTGAATCAGACGAGTCTAAAATATTAATAACTGTTTGGGGTTGAACATTCCACAAACCATCATTTTTCCAATATTCCTCTTCCTGTTTTAAGACGTGGTCTTCACATTTAGCCCAATAATCTTTGTCTATATTTAATAAAGCGAGATTAGCAAGAGTCTTTACATCGCATATTTTGAATGTTGTATTTTCATCTGCCACTTGTCCTTTTAATTTTGCCCAGATTAGTTCTATTGGATTTAAATGAGCATGGTAAGGTGGCAGCCTCAAACTTATATGACCGTGCTCTTGGATAATCTTATCTATTTGAAAAATCTTTGTCCTCTGTTTTTGCTTTACTAGAGATAGTAATTCAGGTTTAAGTACATGTTATTAAATTGTATGTTCTCCTTTGTGAGCCATATCTTAATAGCATCTTTTGTACTGGATGACGTCGGGACTTTATCTTCAAGTGCAACAATGTTGTGGTACGCTGCATTGTCCATTATTAGGCAAGATGGTCGATCTAGTGCTGGGAGAACATAATTTTCAATCCAATGTCTAAATATGGTTTTTGAAAGAAAAATGAGCTCTGCATTCTGTATTAGTCCATGTTGTCGACTACCTGCATGAGCAATTATCAAGCGCTGTCCTTTGCTGCTAGGTATTAATCTCTTAATCTTTCCATCTGATGACTGCCATTCCCTTTGGTTAGTGTGGTGAGCATTGATCCATGTTTCATCCAAGTACACAATATCATAACCTTGCTTGCGCACCTCTTTTACTTCACGTAAGTACTTGCTTCTCATGACTACTATATGTGGCTTCTCACAGATGATATTTCGTCCATTGGAATACTTTCTGAATGTAAAGCCTGCAGCTCTCACATTCCTCCATAATGTAGACTTTGATATTTCAATACTGTTGTTCTTTTTCAGCGATACTTTTAATTTTCTTATTGTAACAGTTTCATTCATACCCAACATTTTGCGAATTTCACTTCTAATAAGTTCACTGTCGAAATTATTCAACATTTTTGATCTTCCCTGTGATTTTGTATATTTGGAACATTGACGGTCACGTGCTTGAATCCAGCGATTAAATGACCGTTTAGATAAATCCAAAATGTGTCTTGTCCTATTGTCAGGGTTTTCTAAAGAATGAAATAATCTTTCTCGTTTAGCCTCTTTGCAAAAATAGTCATACATTTTTATTGCGATGTTTTGTAAACTGCAGAATTTCATTTTAAGACTCATGATAAATGTTATTGTTCCACGTTACGCCGCTGAATTAACGGAAATGGAACACACAATGTCTCGTGTTTACTACAAGTGTCTAATTGTGTGAGAAACTCACGCGGAAAGCGTGCAAAATCGTAAATTTGAGCGTGTATAGATTTGTAATCGCTATTTTTAACTTAAATACTGTAAACACTAAGTTTTGACTACATCAATGGGTCGTTATAAATTTATATAAATCAAATAAGCAATAATAATAACCAAATGTTTGTTTTTAATGAAATTAATTCCCTGTTGGGTTCTAATCATTATAACTTTACATGCAAATTTTGAAAAAAATTACAAAAAGCGGTTTAAAAGATATTGATTTTTAAAGTTGGGCACGACTTATGAAACAAGCTATAGAAGTTGTTTACAACAGAGTATCCTTTGACTAGCCCACACATGTGCTAGTGGAACTCGAAGTGTATCCGCTGATTATAAGGTGGATTGTGGGATCATTGCTGCAAAGGAAGGTGCTGCTGCTTATTTGAATCGATAGAAATTTGCCCAGAAATACCTCAAGGCTTTCCGCTGTCACCAGTGCTTTTCAATGTGACGGTTTCTGCTCAACAACTGGATGCAAAGAGAGATAACTCTCCTTTTCAGATGATAATTTAGTGTATCGACAAGGCAATGACATAAATGAGATCAGTAAGTCCATGCAACTCGAACTTGATCGCATCACTTCATGGTGTAATGGTACCAAAGAGAGAGAACTCTCCTTCTCAGATGATAATTTAGTGTATCGACAAGGCAATGACATAAATGAGATCAGTAAGTCCATGCAACTCGAACTTGGTCGCATCACTTCATGGTGTAACGGTACCAAAGCACACGTCAACCCAAGTAAAGCAAAAGTAGTTCTCTCTTAGGACAATCATACTGTTAACACAGGCCTACCAATTGTAAGAGTATGTATCGAGTAAGGTGAGTAGAACTAACATGTTGACATATTTGGGAGTGAAATTTGATCACAGCCTGTGCTTCAAGTGATATATTGACTATATGGTGTCTAAAGCTCGCAAGGGATTGTAGCGATGAGTGTTATTGCGGAATCTGGCATCGAACAGCGTCAGTTGGTACTTCTGTATTGGGGAATAGACCTCTCGCCCATTAATGAGACTCATATACATAAACTCGAAAAAGCGCAAAATGAAGATATGCACATTATTGTGGGCTGCATGAGAGACACTTCATGCATGGCAATGCGTTTTATACTGGATTCCCCACTATGATTAACAGAATGATGATACTAAGAGCGTATGCATATCTAATGATAAGAACTAAATAGGAACATCCACTGTATGGTAAAATAACTGAATATAAGGACAATGGTTAGTGAACTGGACTACAAAGGACAAGAGTTAAAGTTCGATCCCAACCGACGGGGTCAGGTTCACCCACCCTTTAATGGGTCGCGGATTTTTTTCTGGGAACGTAAAGCGGCACGGGCGTAATACCGAAAACATTACCCAAAACATCATGTGCCGAAGGTCTGTAAAATGTATGGTCACTAACACCATATTCCCTATACGCCATTAGACGTGACGGGGGCACTAAAATAAAAAAGATAAGAAAAATGAGATGAACATCATAGGTAGGCCAAACTGAGGATATTGTCTAATCGATCTGCGAACTAACTAATTCTTATTTTTGGGGTAGAATGGATCTTCGCAGCATAAAAATGTTTCTCTGTCTGCCGTTGCCATATTAGATAGAGGATACAGATAACACAATTTGTTTGCAGCTAATGACGAGAATAGCGGCAACTACGCAATGACGACCAATAGTTTGATAATGGAAATAATGGCAATAACGAAATCTTTTGATTGGTTGGAGACTCAAGAACACTCTTGTGTGTGTGCTGAACATGATCCATAAAGTAGCGTCAGACCTAATTGTCGTCATTGGTTGGAATTAATACAGATATCCAAGACTTAGAGTATCACCTTCATGGATGTACTGGTCCCTGTTGCTGGCGAGGACAACGACAAAGTGGACAGACTGGACGGTTCAGCAATATTATCTACTGTACAGCTAATGGATCGGGCCGATATCACTAACAATCTCCTGGGCATAGGTCGAACAAAGGTCTTTGACAGAAGTACAAATTCCTGGCTATCTAGAATGTGTGATCTGAGAGTGAAGACATGTAATGTCAGAAAAGAGCGACATTCTGAACGAATGAAAGGATTGATCAATCAACACCGAACTGGTTTAATTAGTCGCTGCTGATGAACATTTTGAGAACATCGGAGCACGTATGTGTCGGGAGTGCTGTGATAATTATCCTAATTTAACACATCATATTATAACATAACATATAATAACGTAACATAACACCGCCTTTGAAAATTTTGTCAATAAACTCAAATGTTTGTATTAATTTAATGATCACTAAATGTGTTTACAATCTTCTAATAGTTGCACGTCCAGCATCCCTGCGAGCATTGAGAATATATTCACGTCCAGTCGCCCTTCCCCACTCAACATCAGTTAAACTGGCATACATGCCAACACGATCTTTAAATCCACCCTCGCTTGGCCTCACACAAAAATGAAAGTCCCATGAAACCCCGAGTTCCATGTCCTCAATTAAACACACCTGCTGAACAATAGTCACTGCCTGATCCATTCATGAATTTACTCTTTTTCAGTTGATGTAAGTTGTACTCATAAATAATTCAAGATTAACTTATATTGTGCAACAGAAAAACATCTTCAAGGTTCATTTACATTACACTCATAGTGTAATGCATTGGCTCATAGTCATAGGAAATGGTAATTTCCTCATATTCCAAGTCCGGCTTGTTGCAGGAGCTATTGAGTTAAGTGCTCGTTGCACACCGTGAGCTGTGTGTCTCATCCGTTTTGATCATGTTTCGATATTCCAATTGTTTACGATGAATGATATCGTATGACAGGGAACAATTGGCTGTGTTCACTTTCTGCGCGGTTTCGCCTTATGTCTTTTGGCGTGTGCTGAGACTGTTACGATGAGGACTACAGTTACCTTTCTTTGTTTGGGAAATGAGATATTAGTTCGGATGATTACGCTGGCACGGGCGGATGAGCAATTATGGATTTTAATTCGTTGCAGTGATACCGGGGCCTTCCATAACTAAATAACCAAAAAACACTCATAGTTTTTTTTTTCGTCTTTGCAGCGCTCATTGTTTAGATATATCGATTAAAACTGTCCTCATCTTTAGAGTCATTTAATTTTAAGCGAAAAAAATAAAAGAATATATGTAATGTGACATTTAAAAGAATACGGTTAAAATACAGTTTCAGCACATTGTATGGTAAATATGAGTATATTAAAAACCGATATCTCATTTAATTATTTGAAAACATACGCCCACAAAACCACATATTATCACATACATACACACACTGACTAAAATGTTGCTTTATCATTTGTACAGCTGACCTAGGCAATAGTAGCACTATTATTAAAGGACACGTTTCGTTGGCAACGGTAACTGATGGCGATGATACAACCTGCCTTGATAGCATGACCAATAACGTAACTGTGGCCTGGACGGTTCCCTACCGTATTACATGGTTCCGTGTACATGTCAATAGTCCCAGTAAGTGAACATCCAAAGAAAGTCTAACTATGACGTGTATGAAGTCTTAATGTGCTGTTATAATGTGTATACCAGAAAGGTAGAGCAAATCGTCTATTTATTTATAATTATCTATTTTATATATATTTCTATACTACGGTATGTAGCACATCTCTCTTTTGTTTAAACATTCCATCTTTGGTCCTTCTGTTTATGTATCCTTGATTTACATGTCACACTAGATGTAGTAAAGTTAAAATTTATTTCGTTATACGTTTGTTTTGTTCTCGTTTTCTGCTGAATCCACTAGACCGAAATGTCAGTATTTTGTTGTGTTTCTGGTTTGTAAAGATGTCACCATACCTTGTAGAAGTGTACGTTACACACCACTACTTGCTCCTGCTACCAGCTTTACCGCAGCACTACAATTATTTCCCCTTTCCTCACTTATAAAATCATCTACAAATTGACATAGACTACCATTGTCTACAGCAAAATAATATTTTAGTGATCAATGTTTTCATCTTTAGTTACACAACAATTATTCGCCAATGCCATTTATAATTAACAGTCACATTTGTAGTAAGTCAACGTACTTGTGTTATTGTTGAATTAAAGTGTAATGCGTATAATGATATGTTATACTATGATAAGCTTTGTTAAGACGTTATTTTATATTATATTGATCTCGATTAAAACGCTTTGTTATATTTTGTATTAATTTCTCTTAAGACGTTATGTTATTTTATATTAACTTATGTTGAGACGTTAAAATATATTAAGCTCTGTTAAGACGTTATATTATATTATATTATATTACGCTCTGTTAAGACGTATTTTACATTATATTAAGCTCTGTTAAGACGTTATATTATATTACGTTCTGTTAGACGTTATTGTCTATTATTAAATTATGTTAAAAAGTTATGTCATATTATATCAAGTTTTGTTAAGACGTTAAGTTAAATTATACTACGTTCGGTTAAGACGTTTGGTTATCTTATACTAAGTTCTGTTATGACGTTATGCTATATTATATTAAGTTCTCTGTTGACGATATGTTATATTATATCAACTTCTGTGTAGTGTTTAGATTAAAGTGTACTAGTGCATTTGAGACGTTAGAGTTCGATTATACTAAGTTATGTTAAGACGTTTTGTTACTTGTGTTAAGGGATGCTATGTTAAGATCATCGTCACTGCACTCCGGATATATTTATATGTGCTCCGATAATATCCTTGAAATAATGAGAACCTTTGATTAGAAACAAGCTTGCACGAACTCCTATACGCGGCCTAGGTTAAACATGAGGTGGGTTTTTTTCAGCCAACACATGCAACTCTAGCACGCCATTTTGAGTAAAGAATTGCCTTCTCTTTTCGATCCCTACTTGCTATGGAAGACTGGTTAGTCTGTGATTGATCTTGAATATCTCATAAACACATAAGGTATCAGTACTCACCTTCTACCTATCATTAATGTGTGCATCTGCTCTTGGTTGCTTCTGTTGAGTAGTTCGTGCTTGTTGATTTCATTTGTTGTTACCACTGAAGATGTTTCTAAAGCGACCACTGGACAGTATGATCTTGAAAAGTTTGAAGTTATTGACCCTGATTTACGAAGTCAGCTATGAGTCATTGTCCGTTTCAGCCCATGCACTGTCCGGTGTCTTGGTCTCAGGGTAGATGTGATAGTAAATGTGTTATATGGTTCTTCTGTACATTTGGTGGTAAACGTGTGATTACAATGTCAAGTAGTAGTACTTTGTAGAAATAATAATGATTGCAATAGGGATTGTAATAACTGTAGTATTAATATTAGTTGTTGAAATTAGTAGTTGCCTTTATAGCTTAGTAATAGCTGTAATAATACTACAATTACAGTGTTAGCGATACATGTTTAAAGAACTATGTGTGCATGCAGTATTGGCAATTATTTATATTGAGATACCCCGCTGCTGATAAACATTCTTTGCACTCTCAACAGGACACCTGAGAAGTTTCAATTTCCTGTATGTGAGTGACAGTGGTACCACATCATTTGAATGTCATAATAGCAGCAGTCCATCATTTAGTGATACTGCATTGGAATTCCACTGTGACATGAACATCAAGATTAGGCAAATTATTATAACAGGCGAGGGTGTCCAGTCTTTGTGCTCCATTTACATCAGTGGAGGTAAGTTTCTCTATTAAATAACTGCATTCTTTAATATAAAGACATCAACTTTACTTTAATCTTAAAATGTGTGTAACTTTTATTGGGGAAGATGTCTACTACGTGAAGCCAAATATTAACAATTAACTTACATTTAAAAAAAAGGTTAAATGTCTGACTTCACATATCAATAGTGGTTTTTAAGTTAAAGAAATTGGTGTGTTCATGATGTTTACAAATTTACGGTATATGAGGTAAAATGTTTCAAAAACTGAATAATTGTACACTTTCTTGTATGAAGTATTCAATTATTTCGTATTGGCAGACACGTTATTTCAATGTAAACTATAATTTCTAATCCACTTCATTGTTTCATAGAAGAAACCTATAGAGACTAAACTTCTGCAACATGCAAGAAGAGAGAGATAAAATCATGTGATTAATTTTAACAGTAACAACTTGATACATCCTAACAACAGTTTGATATAAACTATAGAAATATGCTATGTCGGGAGTTGACTGGTATACGAAGCATATATTTTATTTTGGACACACTATGTTCAGTTTCTCGTTATAACAAGGCCCTTTCATTTTTGTCTTCAATGGCTTAATGAAAGTTGAAGTGAGAGAAAATGATGTCGAAAAATGAAATGAAAAGTTCATGGCTTTATTTATAATTGTTATAGAAAAAAAATGACAATAACATGTCCCAATATAAATAAATATATATTGAGTATTTGAGTTATTGAGTTACTGAGTTATTAGCGGGCCATCATCATTGCACTCCGAATATGTGCTCCGATCCCCTCCTCAGCAAGTCCCGCAGTGTCCAGCGATTGACTCCAGTTCTGTGTTAGTTAATAAGTCTTCTTACACGCCCACTAAGTTTCTCATTTCTGGTTGTGCCCATGTTAATTTCCATTTATTTCATCCAAATGAGTGACGTGAACTCATGGTTGTCAAAGTCCGGTGCTCTTCCCACAGCTCGGAGGGCAATGATGATGTCCGCCTGATACATCGGTTGACCGTCTTTAATGACAGCACAGCTAGACATCCTGTCCGCCCTTTCATTTCCTCGTACCCCCGCATTCACAGGAGGTAGATAAAGGCGACATAACGAATTTTTACTTCTGCAATGACTTTACACAATGCCTGCTTACAGAGCCCGCCTCCACTTTTCTTATCATGCTCAGCGAATCACTTAGCATGTAGGCATAAGTGTAGTCTTGTGAGTCCAAAAAGATGAATGCTTTGGTCACTGCCATCACTTCCATCGTCATGATACTCGTGGTGATAACGTATGCACCACTGTCTTCGTGAACTATTCTGCCAGCTGAGCGTGCTGTAAATGCCGATGCACTACTTTGGTGTCGTAATATGGATCCGTCTGTATAGATGACTGTATCTTCCTCATCGATGTTATCCCAGATGAGACCGTCGACCTCCACATTGACCTCGACTGAGTTCTGTTCCCTACATTTCATGTCGAGTGTGAGAATGTACGAGAATGTGCACCTTAATGTTATAGGCACCAGTATCCACTCCTCGCCAGCGTTGATATTGGTAAGTCCCCCAGATATGTCTGATGACATCTTCTCCCTTGCCCACCCACGATTTGCTTTCTATCTTGTTCCTGTCATCCGTGGTTGGAAAGTCAAGAATTAACTACACACGGAGGTTCCTTTATACACCCCAAGATAATGGGCATAGCTTCATTCTATATTTTCTCCAGCCTGTCAATTTGCATTATGCTGGCAGTGAGAATTACCATTGAAATGTTATCAATCTGTCCCTAGTTATCTCATCAGCTCCCACTACCGGTGTTTCCGTATTAACGATATGAATGTTATGCCAACCATTTAACAGCTTATTTATTACGATTAACCAATGCACCTGATACTCTACATTGGGAAGAGATGCGATCGAGTTCGTTTTGCAGTGTTTAGGCAATTTCCCACGTGTCTCTTCCTTGTCGATATACCAGCATATCATCAGCGAAAGTCATAGTTTTTCCTTTCCCATCCAGCTGTTGTTCCGTGATCGTTATTGTGTACACGTTAAATAGAACTGGTTACAATTGTGAGGCATGTGTCAGCCGTAGACAAATTAATGTTAGCTCGGGTGATCAACTCTCACAACTGTCTATCACCTTCCTCTGAAACAGTGCTGCAGAGATCCATATGATAAGGAGGGGGTGTACCGCCAGTTTGAAGAGCATGTGCATGAGGTATTAAAATGCTACGCTGTTGCATCCTCCAGATCTATAGCAGCAGCACATGTCTCCTCTCGTAGAAGAGTTCAAAGTCGTCATAGGCGAAGACTGCTGCATTGAGCCATGTCTCTTTGTTATATCTATAACCTCCGAATGTTTGTGGGGATTCGTGTTTCTCTTCAAGGTGAAGGTGAGTAAACGGGCAATTTTCTCAAGAGCTTGCCCGCAATAGCCGCGATAGCTCAGTGGTTAGTGAACTGGACTACCACGGACAAGGGGTAGGGTTCGATCCCAACCTAAGGCTTCCGGGTTCACCCAGCCTTAAATGGGTACTGGAATTTTTTCTGGAAAGTAAAGCAGCACGGGCGTAATACTGACCACATTACCCCAAAAATCATGTGCTGAAGGTCTGTAAAATATAGGGTCACTAACACCATATTTCCCTATACGCCACTTGGCGTGACGGGGGTACTTTACTTTTTTTTTCTGCCCGCAATGTTCAGCATCGTGATGATGCCTACAGGGCACTGATCTGAGAATGGTTCTTGTTTGGCTTCGGTAGCGGTGGTAAGTAGCTAAGTAGCCACATAAGAACAGGAGTAATGCAGGGATGCATTCTATCTCCACTTCTCTGTCTACTGGCCATATATTGGATTATGAAAATAACTCAAAACAACAGAAATGGAATCCAGTAGTCACTGACCAACTTGATGATTTATACTTTGCTGATGATATAGCGCTCCTATCACACAACCATCAACAGATGTCAGTTAAATGCGCATACTTGATGAGAGATCACAACATATGGGACTTACTTGCGTTCGCCCGATGATTAAAGTATTCTAGAGTATTATAGTAGAATTCTTCTTCATCATCCGCCCTTACAAAGACGTTAAGTGGGCGTGTCTGTTTTGTGTTGTGGTTTGCAGTACAACTGTGATATTTACACCTTTCAGTCCAACACATCCGACTTCAGCACGACATGTTTGCGCACCAGGTTATCTTCCCTCTTCGATCCCTACTCCCTTGGCCAGACAAGAGAGTTTAGTCTGTTACTAGAGGCACCGCTGTGAGGTGGAGAACGGTCTGGATGGTTCTAGTTCACCGATCCTGGCGCAAGCCATCAGCCGTGGGTCGCTGACAACCACCAGCTCTGGTCCTGTATGTCACGCCTTTGGAACTGAAAATAAAAAGAGATATATAAGAGAAAAGAGAAAAGAGACTAAAATTATGAAAATTCATTGTTGGCAATAACAAAATAAAAATAGGAGAACTACCTCTAATAGACGTACAATCTTACATATATGTGGGCTGTAATAATGACAAAGAGACAGAAACTGAAAATTAAACCAAAATAAGGATATAAAAAGCAAGGGGAGCATATGTTGTGCTGGAAAACATATGGAAGTCCAAAGAAATAAGGTTAAATACTAACATATTTTGTTTAACTCCAATGTTAAGTCAATCTTATTATATGGCTGTGAAACATAAATAACAGCTAAAATTACAATCATAAGTTACAGACTTTCATTAATGATGCCTGTGCAGAGTAAAGTGCTGGAAATGGAAGGACAAAATCACTAACATAGAATTATGGAAATGTACCAGTCAAATATCAGTGGATAAAGAGATGCAGTGTAGACGATGGCGCTGGATAGGACACACATTGCGGAAGCCAACTGAGAGTATTATACATCAGGCCCTTTTTGGAATCTAGGGAAAAAAAACAAAGAGGAAGACCAAGGCATTCTTGGGGAAGACGGAAGCAGAGATGAAGATGATGGGGATGACATGGAATGATCTTAAAAGAATGGCAAGAAACAGAACGGCTTCGAATGTATTTGTTGACGACCTATGCTCCACAGGGAGCTGAAACGTAGAAGAAGACTGACCTGAGAATGGTTCTCCTTTGGCCTATGTAGCGGTAGCAAGTAGCTGTGTAGCCACTCATCCATGATCTGGTCAACATCAATGCTGGCATTAAACTAGATGGCCAGTTCGTTTAAGTCATTGTCGGCTAAATCGTCTATTCCGTCATACCGAACCCCATCTGGACCAGGAGCAGTATTGTGTGACCTTTAACGTGTTGTAGGAATGGCATCAGTTGTTATTGTGAGATCTTCTCCCAGCACTAACATCCTTACACAACTTTGAGAGAGATCTCCTTACCCTCATTCTTACAATCTCATTTCTTTGATCAGTCTGCTCAATGTAGCGTGGAAGCAGAGCCTTCCTCTCATCAGATCTGTACCATATCCGGCCTGTGCTCTAAAAGTCTGGTATGTCCGTGTCGTGTTGTGCTATTCATTCTCTAATGACGGGGCCAGAATGTGTCTAGCGTTTTTTCTGAGCACACGTTTTTGCAGAAATCAACCCACTTGGAGTCTTTAGCCTGCTTTGCACATAACTTAAAGTCCATAATTTTCCAGTCGACCTCTTCTTTCAGACGACGCGCAAATAGCCAGGTTCCTAGCTACTCGAATATTTTTTTTCTTTGTGTACTCGAACAACATTTTCCGGTCGTGCTGACCTCTCATTGACCTCTCGTCAACGGGGGAATGGAGTGGGTGACCTCTTGTGATGTCTTGTGATCTCTCGTTGTGGTGGGGACTCATGAAAGTGGGGACGTGCAATGTGTCGTCAGGGTGACATAGCTTTCACATTCGTTATACATTCTCTCCGGCAATAAAAACAGTGACACGTTTATTTATTTTGTTGTGGATAAAGGGGAGGTGGTCACGTTGTCAGAATGAACGTCGCTTTATGTAGAAATAGGAGAGTGAGTTCCGGTGTTGTGTATGTGTGTATACCGATCCCTTGTGTGTTTTAAACCCAATATTTTTACTAACCCCGGCTTGTTTCTTGGTTAGGACCTCTGTGAAAGTGTCTCTATCTAATTTGTTGTGGTGTTTATTAAGACACTTGGTGCTAACTTTCGCGTAATCCCCAAAACAATAATAGGTATTGCTACATAAGGATATCATCCCATCGATCGAATATTCCAATTTGAACAGCCCACCCAGGAGTCTGTTTGTCGTATAACTGTCTCGCCTTACACTAGCAACAGTCATACTATTACGCTACCCCTGTGTCGAATGAAATCTGCCCGATGAGCCTCACAAGTCTCTGAGGGGAACTATTGGTCGTACTGTGAGAAAAACTCGTTTACCTTATCGGTTTTAACGACCTCTTCTAATGATGACTCGCTGAGCGCCAAGTACAGACTATCAGTATCCATTTTGCAGAGTTGGAAGTCCGACCTGTTTACGAATCTATTCAGAGAGACATAGTAAAATTGCAGCATCTCAATTTGGAGTACTGGTAGACGATAAAAAACAATCTGTGAAGGAAGATCCCACATGATACATCGTTTTCCCATCGACACCTAGTAAAGGTCCACTCCAATAGGAGTCATGTTTTTAAACCGTGGGTTATTTACCAACTTGGTTCTATTGGTCCCCTCCTTAACGTAGGACACGTCCACGTGTTTCGCCATATTCGTCAGGGTCTTCCCCAATGCCGAGTTTCCCAAGAGTTTCATCGTATCGCTGACTATTGATTGATTTTCGTATAAGTCTCCAGCCCGATGCGCATCTGTGTCCTTGTCACCAAACTCCTTAAAAAAAACTAACCGGTAGGTATTCTACAACCTGATATATTCTAGTTACCTCCAATCCGTGGTCTAAATACCACTTTAGAAGGGGTGTAGTCAACAGAATCGTTGTTCCACTATAACTACCAACGAGAGCACGTCTCCGGGTACGCAACAGTTTGTTTTTGGTGACGTACTCCCGCATAAAGGGACCAGTGTCATCTATGCCTACCTCTATATTTTTAAAGAGGAGGGTCATCTCGCTGAAATGGGCCTTTAACTGCTCGGGAACGTGAATGTCGCACTCGACGAGACAATACGACTCGTATGAAACTGAATCTAAAATGGCTTTAACCGTTTTGGTTTAGCAAAGGAGGGTCTCGAACCTCGCATGTTCTCATATATGAAGACCTGAATAGCCGGCGATGTTTTCTTCAGTATTTGCCACTCATACTCCCACATAACGATTACGCGAACACAGTCGATGCCCTTTAAAAAAGCTGTTATATCACAGGTTTTCCGTTACAAAACAGCCAACTGAATATTATTTACCGGATTGACTTCGCGATCCCGAGTGATGTCACAGTTTGGATGACCATGAAAGAGACAGTCGTGGAACTGATACACGGTCCTAGTGGCTTTATCCCAACCATCCACTCTAATCTTGCGCTCATCCAAAGCCATCTCGCGAGCATAAAGCTGGGTTCTCAAATGGACCTGGTTTTGATGGGAAATCCATGTCAGATACTCTCTGCACTGACGCGTGTAATAGTTCATCTTAAGTGGTTTATATCCATTTTCAGCCTTGCCTATGACCGTATAATCAGTGGCCATTTTTTGCATATGTGCCCATAGATAAAGGGCGTTGAAGTCATAGCATTTAATGCTGCGAACCACTTTTTTAGTGTTTCTGATAATAGTTTTATCCTTCTCCTGGTACCGATGAAAGATTATAGACAGGCCTCAGAAGATATTCTGTCATATGGTATGATGCAAGTCGTCTTCCTTTTTGCAAGCAGAGAAAAACCCACATCTCTAGGGAGAGTTTTAAAAAGGTACCTCCGAGTTATAACAGGGACCGACATCGCGTTCTTAAACATATCGATGTCCAAAGCCCCGTAAATCCCAAACTGAAGACTCATGGCGTGAAGAAAATGAACCACATCTTTGTTGTTTACTAAACCAAAAAGCCCCTAAGGGTCGTCGTCTTATTGTCCTTCCAGATCTTTTTACACAGAGCATACTATTCTTTGGAAATATGACAATTTTTAGGCTGGTAAAGAATACCGAGTGAGGAGGTAACTGAGGAGCGGAGACAAACGCGAGTACAGTGCTGAGTGGGTTATAACCCAGCGTCGCATGACATTGGGACGAAAAGAGAGCTTAGTCAAGTGGTTTGGGTATGATTCCTCATTCAACAGTTGGATACCGATCAAGGACATTGTCAGATACAAAAATTATAAATGGTAGAAGAAGGTCAAAATTTTGAAGAGCCTGTTTTGCGAGCCCTGAACTTGGGTGAGAAAAGAACCTCGCTCTGGCCAGTATTTGGGAAACTATTTCCCCGTTTAGAGATTGTCTTTATGTGTCAAATTGTGGTTATATATGCCGTTGTCGCGGTCTCGATTTTCAATCTGTCACCGAGAAGCCAGACACGAAGGACGGGAAACTGTGGATAGCCCTACTGAGCAGTTGTTTGGGTTACATGCTCCCGAACCCAAAGTTGGAGACGAGACGGTGAATCAAGGAAGGAGTTTTTATGTCACGTTACCCAGCAACGTCTCAAGTATATTTTAAAGGATAATATTCGCGGCCACTTTTTCTTCAAACTTCCTCACGCCATTGACATTTTAACACAATATGAGATCGCATTGATCGAGTTTCCACTTAATTTGTGTCTATTTGATAGAGGGGAATGTCTGGATTAGTTACTAAGCTCTCAGTAGCAATGAAATTCGTAGCGCTAGATCTCCCTTCACCGTGACCCTGGCACCTGGGTTATACAAGTCATCGGTAGCTTTCATTGGTGCATTGAATGCGTTGATAGTAGGTGAGGAGTTGATTGCTGGTGTAAAATTGCCAAAATGAGATTCCTTGAGGATGCAAATAAAGCAACCCTTAAACTCTACGAAAAAGGAGTCATCGTCACCATAAGCGACACTTTGAGAAATATTTTAGCCTTCCCCACGACATGTATAACAGACGCCGCTCCCGATATCTACGACATGGGTGAAATGAACTTGGAAAGTGTTGCGAAAAATGTCTACGTCTACAGGGATCTCTTTTCACCCAGACCTGTTGGAGATGTGATGTTACGTCTCCTCAGGAGCATGGCTGTTCTCAACAGAAAGCATACCGAGGCGTTTCAGATCTGTAACAAGTCTCTCTACCCCCCCCCCCCCCCAAGCAGATTTTCTTTCGGCACTGTCTAAATCGTTTTAGCCAACGAGCATGGAAAACCATCTCACTTTCCCTGTGGGACGTCAGCGCTAACGGTACACTTTCGAATGAGAAAACATCTTAAGCTGCAATAATGGTGAGACACACACCCTTTAAACACAATGCCAGGCAATACGAAAACTTTTTTTGCCGTCAGGCGGATGATGGGATGCCTGTGTTTATAGGTGGTCTAAATCAGCGAGGACGAGGAATCGGTAGTTTCTTTGGTGGAATCCGGAGGGCTATTTTACCCAGGCTTAAAATGGGGGGTTAAGCCTTACTAAGAGATGGCGTGGGAACCGGTCAGCAGGTAGCGCAGGACGCATTAGCCGGCAGAGATGTCGGTGAGGCTTTCAAATCACGAGCTAAGGATGCCGGCCTGCGGTTATTAGACGGGACTGTAGACCACCTCACTGGTAACAACCAATCAGGAAGTGGTTTACGACGACGAATCAGAAAGCGAGTCGGGAAGGCGGCAAAACCCGGACAACCCGGTATGAAGAGAATAATACCGTGGGCTAGACAGTCCCCCCCCCCCACCCTTCAACCTGCTAGAAGAGGAGGACAAAGCAGTCGGAATCAAATGATATATTAGATTAATGATGTATCTCATTCACCCTAAGTCCTGTAAATGTCTTCACTCTGGTTTGGATTTATTAACCGTTCCAACGACTCAGACGGTTGTAGATTCGGGCCAATTTACTGAAAATCGACCTCTCGCCTCCATATCGCATGGAGCACCCATCGAGATTTTCATTTCTGGAAACAGTGAAGAGTATTTAGATATTTTCAACACGTTTTTGCATCTGCGGGCCAGGATCACCCTCCCAATGTTGATAGTTTACCGTTGGATGCCGATGTAGGACCGGTCAACAATTATCTTCACAGTCTATTTTTTCAAGTCGACGTATCTCTGAACGACACATTGGTTACACCATTCGATAATACCTATCCTTTTAGAGCAGTGTTCGAGACAAACTAAACTATTGGGCGGATGCGAAAACCGGGCACATGACAGTCGCTCTGTTCTACAAAGACATAGCAGGCCACCACGATGATATGCAAGATTACGAGGAATATAAAATACGGTGTGCTTTGACATTGGGTAGTAAAGAGATTGAAATGATAGGTTGCTTGCGCTCTGATCTCTTTGTGCAGGACCGTTACATGTTAAACAGAGTGGATGTAACGATCAAACTCACAACCTCTAAGGACGTGTTCAACATTATGGCTCAGGATAAGTCTATGGATTATAAGAGGGTGATCACTTATGCTGCCATCGTGGTCAGCAAAGCTAAGCTAAACCCATAATTTTCTCTGGTCCAAGAAAAGGCTCTTTTAAGTGGGAGTGCTTGGTACCAATCATGAGGGTTACCATCAAAACATTTGCCATTGCTAGAGGGATGTTTTCGCACAACCAAGACAATTTATTATTGTCTCAAAAGCCAACACGTATAGTAATAGATCTGATTACCGGCAGTGCCTTTAATGAAGTTTATAACACTAACCCGTTCAATTTTAAACACTCTTGTTTGACTTATATGAAACTGACGGGTGAAGGGAGATTTGTTTCCGGAAAGCACCTAACTATGGACTTTGAACTAAATCACTATGCGCGAACCTTTTTTGGTACAAAATTTGACCAATGGACTGATTGGTAGAGGCGCTGAAAATGGTGTTGATTATCAACAGTTCAAGGGCGGCTTTTGTTTATTTGGTTTTGACCTCTCCCCAAGTCTGATAGAGGGATCCCAGTTTGAGCTAGCAACAAGCAGACCCTTGTCGACATAGTTCAAGGTCTCAGCTTCCACAACAACTCCTGTACAAGTTATTGTCTATGCGAAGTTGGATTCAGTACTGGAGGTTTCCAAGACACAACAGACTACGCTGTTTGAGAAAATGAACACGGGGGATATTAACAGTCTCTTGATGTCAGATGTTTTCGTTCGACGGTGTTTCCATGTTAGTGCTCTCCCACGAAATCACTTACCGCTCATTAGCGACCCAACACGAACAGCAGACTTTGTCAAAAACACCGCCCCTGCGCACAAACCAGGTGAACACTTGGTGGCCTTCTTTTACAACGGACTTAGACAAATAGAGTATTTCGATTCCTACGGTTTACCTCCGAGGCACATTGCTATTTTAAACTTATCGAGATGAATTCACATGTTCCATTTGTCTACAACCCTCGAGTGTTACAAGATTTGTTCAGCAACACATGTTTTCTATATTGTGTTTATTATATAAATTTAAAGTGTCGTGGTGCGAGCATTAAAATAATTCTCATGCCATTTTCAACGAGACAACATATTAAAGACCGTATCATTTATCGTTTGATGATTGCATGGATGCAACGGCTTCGTGGAACAAACTTCACGTGACTCATCGTATATGGCCGCTCTCTAAACATGTCTCAACATGTCCACTAAAGTATTGCATTAGTTACTATAATTAGACGGGCAACGCCCCCTTGTTACAACGTATAAAGGACAGCCGTTCTCAGTGTTACTACACACAGAAAGTCAGATCCCTGCTACCTAGTGGTGTGTTTTTAGAGTAGTCTAGTGTGATTTTTAAACTTTAATTGATGTTTGTGGTCAATGGATTTTTATTCCAGGTGGCAATGAGAAAATAATTCCATTGTCAAAAGATGGTGTTAAGACAGTCTCAGTTTCTGCTTTTCATAGCAGATCATTGATAAACATAAGGACATATCGTGGTCTGCTTAAGTATCCTAACAGAGTTGGAATAACAACGATCCGCCCTCGAGAGATGAATTTACCACACTACTTGGTATGCACAGGTGATAACCGATCGTCATAAAGCTACTGTAAGCAAAATAAAGAAAACCGGCGTGTAAGAAAGGGTTGTGTGCTGTCACCAGATTTGTGTAATATTTATTGTGAGATTATTTTAAGATCCATAAAGGGCATGCCTGGAATAACAATTGGAGATCATAACATAAATAATCTAAGGTATGCTGATGATACAGTCTTAATCGCTAAGAGTGAAAATGAGTGACAAGAAATGTTGGACATTATAGTGAAAGAAAGCAAAAAAAGGACTCAGCCTTAATAACAAAAAGACAGAGGTAATGGTAACAACAAAGAAAAAACGTCACCTCAGTGCAAAATAAAGACAAGTGGAACAATATTAAAACAGGTAAATGAATTTAAATATTTGGGAACTTTGTTAACCTCAGACGGAAGATGTTCTAAATAGATGAGATGCAGAATGGCTCAGGCAGAGCAGCTTTCCAAAAATGAGGAAGATACTATGCAATCCATTTTTGACAATAGAAACAAGAAAAAGAGTTCTTAAAGTTTATGTAGAGCCAGTCTTAACATATGGATGCGAATCACGGACAATAGGACAACAGACAAGAAAATCACTGTAGTCTGTAGAAATGCGGTCTTATAGAAGAATGTTGAGAACACCATGGACAGCTAAGAAGAGTAATAAAGATGTTCTGAGAGAGGTCAAAGCAAAAAGAGAGTTAATTTCGAGTATTAGGAAGAAACAGTCCTCATTTTTTGGTCATGTAATGATAAAAGAATAACTGGTATATATATAGTAACTACTGAAAAATTGAGGGACGAAGAGATAGAGGAAAGCAAAGAGAAAAAAATAACAGACAGCTTAAGAGAATTGGTTGGCAGAAGGTCAACAACAGAAATAATAAATAGCTGCAGGGATAGAAAGTTGTGGACAGACATTATCACCTACGCCAGAAGGCTTGGTACTAGATGACGAGTTGGTATGCGAGATGATATTTTATCAGATTATGATAAACTCAACTATACTACACCTCTTGATAAACAACCGAAAGATTCTAGAGTAATGGATCCCCCGAGTGATTCAATTTCCACACAGACTCTAATTACGTATGCTGACTTTGATCAAGGATTTTTCAAATGAATGGTGGTTGTATTTTGAAGGCTATTCAACCTTCCTATGCACCAGTGTTTGATAGTCATTTAACTAAAACAGACAGTTTTTTTTCAACAAAGAAAGGAGGCCCAGACAACAAAAATTAATAAATTCTGCACCCGGACAGTGACATTTTAAACTATTTAGCCTATACGCATGAGTATGTTGTTATATGTGTATTTTTCAGCTATTTTGTATCATATTTGTACTACTTAAATCATCATTGTTCAATTATAAATATTTGATTGTGTAACATGCGTTGTTTACGTTGATCATGATGTATTAAAATTACTTTATGCTTTATTGTGAAAATAAAAGTAAAAAATAAAAAAAAATTTATAGAAAACCAATATATTTGTTTGTTTTGTTTGGCTTGTTTTAATTTGTTCAAATTTAAATTATTTTAGACTATTCCCAATTGGTGAATTATAATAAACAACGACATAGAATCTGTGATAAAAGTAATTTTCTACCCGCGGTTTGTAAAGAGATTCACTTGTACTCAAGACACTCGGTGCAACTGCTTCAGAAACTGTTGTGAGAATATTTGACTCGTGGCTTGAATCTCCTTATATACAGTTCTAAACTCTCTGTGTGATCAATTACTTTCCATTACAAGCCGATTCATTTCCAAAGCACGTTATTTTAAAACAGCAGCACAGTAAAAATTCCCTTCTAGATGTCATTCCATCGTTCAGATGTTAAAATCATTAATACGCCCCTGTGGTAAGTCTCACGGGCAAGCGCTCAGTTTATCCTTTAATGTCCGTCTGCCGTTCAGGCGTTAAACTCTTTTCCGCAGCTCATGTAGACGAATAGGCTGGTTTCAGTTACTCAAGCGAAAAATTTCACAGAGAAACGGGGTATTTGACGGGGTACCTGCTAAAGTGATTAACACGCCCGCGTGTGTTTGTGTAGGTGTCGGTTACGCCTTGGCTGGCAACTGCTAAAGTCATTAACGTGCCTTCGTGTACATACCTAGGCACGTGTCAGTGTTAGGGTCAAACACTGCGCAAGTTGTTATCACTAGATGCAAAGAAATTTTAGGTATACATTACAGTTTTCTTGAATAACTATAAGAATGTTTTGAGAGAATGTCACCCCGCCGACTACACATTTCACGTTCCCACTTTCATGAGTCCCCACCACAACGAGAGATCACAGGCCATCACTAGAGGTTACCCACCCCATTCCCCCGTTGACGAGAGGTCAACGAGAGGCCATCACGACCGAAAAAATGTGTGAGTACACTCTAATATAGAAACAAAATGTTCATGTAGACTAATTATATAGAAAAAAATGTTCGTCTGTGCGAACACACAGGGAGGCTTCAAAACCATATATCACTACTACCGTTGCGAAGGTGGAAAACACCAGTGCCAAGTCAAGGTGATACTTTCAGAGTTCCTTGTTCGAGTGGCCATTCTCGTTGCCCTTCCATTATTTAATCACATTAAATCAGTCGACACCCCTGCGTAATACATATATTTATCGTTTTGTCTGCAATTATTTAATTAATAATCAAATCGTCGACATATCTAATATATGGCAGTTATATGTATATTTTCTATCGCTGGACGGTTTAATGTTTAAATCTATTCACATTATAATTAGCATTTGATATATTGAATTATTTGCGGGTCATCATCATTGCACTCAGAATATTAAATTTGGTTCGTTACGACGAAAAATGAATTACAAGAAATGATAGACATTATAGCGAAGGACAGCAAAAATAAAGGACTCATCATTAATAGTTCCAAGATAAAAATAATGGTAGCAACAAAGAAAAAAGCTTCACTGCAATGCAAAATAAAAACAAGTGGGACACTATTTAAATAGGTAAAAAAAATTAAATATCTGGGAACATTGTTAACCTCAAATTGTAGATGTACAACAGAGGTGAGATGCAGAACGGCTCAGGCAAAAACAACATTCCAAAAATGAGGCAGATACTGTGCAATCCAGTTTTGACAATAGAAACAAGTAAAAGAGTTCATAAATGTTATGTAGAGCCAGTCTTAACATATGGATGTGAATCACAGACAATAGGATAACTGACAAGAAAATCACTGGAAGCTGTAGAAATGTGGTTTTACAGAAGAATATTGAGAATATCATGGACAGCAGAGAAGAGTAATGAAAACATTCAGAAAGAGACCAAAGCAAAAAGAGAACTAAAATCCAATATCAGAAAAAAATAATAATCATTTTTTGCCATGTAATGAGAATGGAACAACTGGAATATATTGCAACAACTGGGAAAATTGAAAGATGAATATATAGTAGGAAGCAAAGAGAAAAGATACTAGACGGCTTAAGATAATGTCTTGCCAGAAGGTCAACTACAGAAATAATAAGTAACTGTCCAGATCAAAAGTTGTGATGAGACATGATCACCTATGCCAGCTAGCATCGTACCAGATAACCATGATTTTTTTCGACGATATCGTAATCTAGGATTTATTATTTATACCATCCAACAAGATCATATATTTTTTTGGTGGCTGGAACGGAAGAATTCATTTTCTACAACTTCCAGTGGATACAATTTAATTAATTCCAGAGAAAGGCACAAATCTCACCAATAAATAAAGACACAATGTTGAATTTTAATATTATTTGCATTTTTAGGTCGTAATGTGGCACTCAAACAACCTACCTATCAGTCAAGCACTTATAGTACTCCCGATGAAGCACAATCTTCAAGGGCTGTAGATGGTAACACCAATTCCTACTTTCTCGGCAAAAGTTGTACCCAAACAGCCGATACAACCGCAAGTGTACCTCTCCTAAACCTCACATTCACAACGCCGGTGACAATAGATAGAGTAGTTATCTACAATAGATATGATGGTAACAGTAAGTACTTTTACCATAAAGTAAGGAGCCAATAGAAGTAGCGTTCTAATTGTCTGGTTTTCTCTTTCCAGGAGAAATTACATTGATTCAGCTAAGTCACCTTTGTTCTCGTCTTAGAAAACTAACACGAACTAAAATCCAGGCCACCCGCATCCTAGAGGAAACTGTGAATGGTGAAATATGAACAAGTGGACACAGGAAAACAATGATCTGAGGACATCAAACACTTCTCTTGTTGGTCAGCAACGTCGAAAAAAACAAGGTTCCTCGACATTGATCAGTGATTATCTTCTGAATTGTGTTATATATATCGTCCTCCATCTCTACTGTGTTGTGACGTTATCTTTGGCCTGTCTTTCTTGCGATTTCTTCTCCATCTCATTTACGATCACATGACCTAGCCATATCCACCTTCTTCCTATTAGCGCTGTGTGCATCTCTCCCTGTTACTCCTTTTTAAAAGCTCTGTAAATCTGATTTTATTTTTTTCAAAATATTCTACACATTTTTCATCTGGCAAGTTGTGTGAAACGATGAGTTTTCTCATCCTTCTATTGCTCTCCCTCATTCACGTCCACATAGAAACACCTAAGGTACACAACTCTCAGTTATCCTTAGTTTAACTTTTGTGTTGTACTGAATGGACCTCCATACGTTGTCTAGATTTGATAAAATTATCACTGACTAAACAGAATAAACTTTCGATGATAATCATGAAATGATGCACACAAGTGAAGAGTGGAGACAGATATTGAACAAAAAATTGTATGACTCCCAAGGGTATTATGAGATCAGTCGGGCCAGTAGTTTAGTTTCGGTCTCATTGATTGTTCCTTCTTTATTAGAAGTATAATTACTGGCATGACATTGTGGGTTAAGCTACATTCTTTAAGACAATTATTAACCACTCAATGAAAACTTAGCTTTCTATGTCTTTCTCTGGCTTTTATTGAATTTAATGGACTTCTCATCTCCGTGGTTAATGTGCGATTTGTGATTATTAATGATCTGATAATGGCAAGTGTATTCCTCAATTTTACTTCTAGTGTTTCTGGATAATGTAAGAATGTTATCTACTGATGGATACATATTGTGAAATGAGATGTTCAAAACATATTAAACTTGTATATTTCAGCGAATATTTTTGTCTGATATTGTGTCTTTTCATTGACTGTTTTATTTTCATTCTCGAATTTAAAAATTGCCATTTTACAACCAGAATGGTGCATTTGTCAAAATGTTTAATATACTTATGTGTATATTTTTTTTCTTTCTTGCGTCTTCTTTCTTTCTGTCATTGATAGAAAGCTATAGAGGTAAATCAAGATCTCTATATGTGCTTTATAGAATAAACATACGTTTTTGACAAAGTAAGCATGTGGAAATAATCAATATGCTGGAGAAATTAAACATTGATGGCAAAAATCATCTGCGAATCATTATTTAAATATGTACAGGCAACAAACACCAGCCATAGGAATTAGTAACCAAACAGTTCCCTCCTAGAGGACAGATCCAATATATAAAACAAGAAGTCAGACAAGGCTGTGTTGTGTCGCCGGATTTATTTTCACTTTACAGCGATAATATTGTGAAATCAACAGTAGACAGCGAAACTATTATGAGATGAATAGTAGAGAGCAAAAATATTATGAGGTCAATAGTAAGTAAGTAAAAGTAAAGTACCCCCGTCACGCCAAGTGGTGTATAGGGAAATATGGTGTTAGTGACCCTATATTTTACAGACCTTCAGCACATCATTTTTGGGGTAATGTGGTCAGTATTACGCCCCTGCTGGTTTACTTTCCCAGAAAAAAATCCGGTACCCATTTAATTTAAGGCTGGGTGAACCCGCAAGCCGTCGGTTGGGATCGAACCCTACCCCTTGTCCGTGGTAGTCCAGTTCACTAACCACTGAGCTATCGCGGCTCGAGGTCAATAGTAGATAGCGAAAATATTATGAGGTCAATAGTAGATAGTGAAAATATTATGAGGTCAATAGTAGATAGCGAAAATATTATGAGGTCAATAGTAGATAGCGAAAATATTATGAGGTCAATAGTAGATAGCGAAAATATTATGAGGTCAATAGTAGATAGCGAAAATATTATGAGGTCAATAGTGATAGCGAAAATATTATGAGGTTAATAGTAGATAGCGAAAATATTATGAGGTCAATAGTAGATAGCGAAAATGTTATGAGGTCAATAGTAGATAGCGAAAATATTATGAGGTCAATAGTAGACAGCGAAAATATTATGAGGTCCATAGTAGATAGCGAAAATATTATGAGGTCCATAGTGGTTAGCGAAAATATTATGAGGTCCATAGTGGATAGCGAAAATATTATGAGGTCAATAGTAGATAGCGAAAATATTATGAGGTCAATAGTAGATAGCGAAAATATTATGAGGTCAATAGTAGATAGCGAAAATATTATGAGGTCAATAGTAGATAGTGAAAATATTATGAGGTCAATAGTAGATAGCGAAAATATTATGAGGTCAATAGCAGATAGCGAAAATATTATGAGGTCAATAGTAGATAGCGAAAATATTATGAGGTCAATAGTAGATAGCGAAAATATTATGAGGTCAATAGTAGATAGCGAAAATATTATGAGGTCAATAGTAGATAGCGAAAATATTATGATGTCAATAGTAGACTTAGAAGGAATATAAATGGAGGAAGTTAACGGTCGCAACATAAAGAGTTTGCGATATGCGGATGACAGTCTTAATAGCAGAGACTGAGAATAAGCTATAAGAAATAATAGACATAATAGTAAAAGAAAAACACAAGAAATGTCTCAGTCTGAATAGTAAGAAAACATAAGTAAAGGTCATATCGAAGAAACAATCATGACAATCATGCAGCATACAAATAAACAGGACACATTTGAAACAAGTGCAACGCGTCAAATACTTTTGCTAAATAATATCAAATGGAAGATGCACCACATACCTGAGATACACCAGAGACCAAAATAGCATTTCAGAAAATGAAAAATGTCTTCTGCAACCGATCTATGTCAATAGAAATGAGAAAGAAAGTTCATCGGTGATATGCAAAGCCAAATCCTATGGAAGCAACTCATGGAAAAAAAAACTAATAAATAAAAAGACAATTAGAGGCCACAGAGATTTTTCAAAAAGAATGTTGAAAGTTCCCCGGGCAGCTAAAAAGACCAAAAAGGAAATTGTCAAAGAGGCCAAATCAAAAAGAGAGCTCCTAAAAAATATCAGAAACATTTTTTTTTTGGCACATCATGAGAAGAGGAAGATTGGAATACTTGATTATAACTGGGAAAACACAGGGAAAGAGGGATCGCTAATGAAAAAGAGAGAAAATACTAGATAGTTTGATGTCAGTGCATGAAAAACAGTCAACAACAGAATTGGTAAGATGTACGGTAGAAAGAGGATTGTAGAAGGACTTGATCGACTACACAACCGGTGTGGCACATGATGATGTCATTGTTGGATGAATCTATAATTGTTCCGTTATTTTCTGCAGATAATTATCTCTATCGCCTTCAAAGATTTATACTAAGGTGTCTTACTTTTACCGCAACATTGTTGGAATATGCTGACCGTACTCCCGACCCTCAACAAATTTACGTAGTGGAACTCAATGAAACTTTATCAAACGTAAAGATAATTACAATACAAGCCACGACGAAAGATCACAAAACAGTATATACTTATCTAACTATATGTGAGCTTGAAGTATATGGAGGTATGTATTCTGCGTATATATACAGTAACATTGTGCTATTCTTTTTGACTTGATATAAATCATGTATTGGTATTATTAATTATGTATTTTTTTAATTGTAATGACTGATCGCATATCCCTAAACCGGCCGTACGCTAATAATTAAAGGCGAAATGACGGAGTTTTATACATGATTTTGCAGGCCCTGAGTGACTCCCGGAGTTTCATGCTATCCAGGAGGGATGTTGTCTAGACTCAAGAGGGCTACTGTGAGATCAAGGATAGACATGTGTTTATCATTTCACAAATTCACATTGCAGAGAGATCTTACGGTCTGTTGTTCGATGTGCTACGGGATAATCCGACGACTAACTGCGTTTCATATGTTCGCATTTGAAGTCAAAAACGATGTCCTAACATCATCAAGCGCATTACATTAAAAAAAATATGACGATATAATTTTCAGGAGAACCTGAACTTCCTGTGAATATGGTGGATAGACCTTTAAAGGCTGTCTGAAAAGTGTTCCTTGTTGCATTTTCCTCATATTCCAAGTCCGGCTTGTTGCAGGAGCTACTGAGTTAAGTGATCTGTGCACACCGTGAGCTATGTGCTTCATCCATTTTGATCGCGTTTCGATATTCCGATTGCTTCCGATGAATGAAGATATCGTATGACAGGGAACAGATGGCTCTGTTCACTTTCTGTGCGGTTTAGCCTTATGTCTTTTTAGCGTGTGCTGAGAATGCTATGATGAAGACTACACCTACCTTTCATTGTTTGGGAAATAAGATAGTAATTTGGATGATTCCACTGGCACGGGCGGTTGAGCAATTAGGGATTTTAATTTGTTTGCAGTGATGCTGGGACCTTTCATAACCATAACCATATTTTAAGTGCGCTCTTATTTTGACTTAGTTTATTTATGGTTATGTGATCTGTTTGAGGATTATAACCAATGTCTCTTGTAATAAAATGCATGTCCACTTCAGATGTTATGTACGTGTGAAGAGTGTGACGTCAGTGGTTGAATGTGTTGAAAGATGCTGGTATCATTGGTCATTTAGATGAACGCAGTGTAGTAAAAGAGATCAAGTATCTGGGAACAAGATTCTCTGAAGATGGCCAATGGATGTTAAAAAAATTAACATTTGATGCGTTAAGACGAAAGAAGTATAAGGGCACATAGCTCCCTCCCACAACACAAGAGAATACCTATCCGCACAAAGAAACACATTATACAAAGCATATTTACCTCCTCTATGGTGCCAGTGTGTGGAGGCATGAGCTCGTATCAATTCGACAAAGGAAACATTGGCATGGTTCCCATTGAGTAATGGCATTGTCAACACTCTACTTCGAATGTGAGTCTGTATTCTGAGATTGTGGAGAGAACTCATGGACTGGATATCGACATACCTTGTACTGTGGTTTGTCAGGAGTCTTGCACTTACAGAGCATGTGGACCAGGTGATACTGAATGTCAGAAAGTCTGCAATCAATACGTCTAATGATAACGGCACCATCTAAGCAACATTATCGTGTTGTCTTATATCAGAGGGTGGCGCAGTTGGTAAATGTGTATGCACTGACAAGCCCTGACTATCAGCAATGCGCCAACAGAACGACTAGAGAGAATACAGAAAGAGATAATGCAGCAGGCATCCTGATGTGTGCAAGGATACTGAATGTAGAATGATATGCTACCTCAATGGTTGTCTCATTCTGGCTGATAGAACACAACTTTATCGCTCACATCAATAAATCGTTATCAGTGCAAACAAACAACATCCTCTATATCTTGAATTTTGCGAGTACAAAAGACAGTGGGTTAAAAATAGGAACGTCATGGATGGGTTAGTGGTTCAAGGCATAACGATGCATCAGGATATAGAGAAATGCGAAGCTGCTGTAAAGATGATGATAATAATGAACATAAAAAAACTATAAAGTGGTAAGATCTTATCTTTACGTAGGTGAGAAACAAAACAAAAGTAGAACATTTTGGCCAAAAGACCTTCAGCAGGAAGAACAAACAACTATACAATATTTAAATATATACAAACAAATCTAACTACATGGTGATAATATGCTAGACTCTCAAAAAAGACAAATAAGTCACTTCCCTGAGGTCCAGAGCTTGGTCAGACAACGACTGGATTGAAATTGATATGTTCGGTCAACGGGGCGGGCTGGACCAAGGTGTGGAAAACAGAAAGAAATGAAGGGTTCTAAAAATATGTGTGCAGGTGGGTACACAATCTCAACCTTTACTATTACTGGATTATCATTGATAGGTCAGGCTGTGGACATTGTTCAGTAGGTTTGCTCTCTCGAGGACAGAGAGCACGGTGCAGAATGGATACGAGTGACGTCAGAACACAGCACGGCATTTCTCGTGGTTATCTCGCTGGACATAGAACGTAGACAACAAAACCCTTTGGTCGGTGTGAGAGAGGTGCACCACTAGATTTTTGGGAACTGCTGAGAGCGATATAATCGTTTACACAGATGTGTCAGTTGATTGGTACATACGTAGCTTTCACAGCTCATGTTAGAGGTAGAGCTGTGAAAGAACACATGTGTGCTTTCACAGCGCTACAAGTAGTTTGACTACGGACGTTATGGCTGTTACTTATGTAATGACAGTGCTAGATACACAGACATATACGCATGTTTCCTTCCTCACTGACTCAATGAGCTGTGTTCAGAAAGATCGTAGCTGGTTTAGCTCGAAAGCAGTGATTGGAGTCTCTGAGGACGTCTAATCTGACCAAAGTGAGCGAACGTGCATGTAGATAAAGAATGGGCTGGCACAGACTTGCCAGTTGAATTGATGTAGAGGCAGAAGAGCAATAAATAGAGATGCCATTCTGCATAACCATAGTGATGCTTGACATAAAATAGACTAAAAACTGACTGTGAATCTCCAACCATGACAGCACGAATGTCATGTCAAGACTGGAGATATCAGAGAGGAGCGCTACGTAGGAAGACAAATGAAGCTTGTAAATGTTCTTCCACAATCTTCTATCTACCGTGCATCGTATCAGTTCTGTTGTTGACTGCTTCCACAATCTTCTATCTACCGTGCATCGTATCAGTTTTGTTGTTGACTGCTTCCACAATCTTCTATCTACCGTGTATCGTATCAGTTTTGTTGTTAACTGCTTCCACAATCTTCCATCTACCGTGCATCGTATCAGTTTTGTTGTTGACTGCTTCCACAATCTTCTATCTACCGTGCATCGTATCAGTTTTGTTGTTGACTGCATCCACAATCTTCTATCTATTGTGCATCGTATCAGTTTTGTTGTTGACTGCTTCCACAATCTTCTATCTACTGTGCATCGTATCAGTTCTGTTGTTGACTGCTACCACAATCTTCTATCTACCGTGCATCGTATCAGTTTTGTTGTTGACTTCTTCCACAATCTTCTATCTACCGTGTATCGTATCAGTTTTGTTGTAGACTTCTACAACAATCTTCTATCTACCGTGCATCGTATCAGTTTTGTTGTTGACTGCTTCCACAATCTTCTATCTACCGTGCATCGTATCAGTTTTGTTGTTGACTGCTTCCACAATCTTCAATCTACCATGCATCGTATCAGTTCTGTTGTTGACTGCTTCCACAATCTTCTATCTACCGTGCATCGTATCAGTTCTGTTGTTGACTGCTTCCACAATCTTCTATCTACCGTGCATAGTATCAGTTCTGTTGTTGACTGCTTCCACAATCTTCTATCTACCGTGCATCGTATCAGTTCTGTTGTTGACTGCTTCCACAATCTTCTATCTACCGTGCATCGTATCAGTTTTGTTGTTGACTGCTTCCGCAATCTTCTATCTACCGTGCATCGTATCAGTTTTGTTGTTGACTGCTTCAGCAATCTTCTATCTACCGTGCATCGTATCAGTTTTGTTGTTGACTGCTTCAACAATCTTCTATCTACCGTGCATCGTATCAGTTTTGTTGTTGACTGCTTCCACAATCTTCTATCTACCGTGTATCGTATCAGTTTTGTTGTTGACTGCTTCCACAATCATCTATCTACCGTGCATCGTATCAGTTTTGTTGTTGACTGCTTCCACAATCTTCTATCTACCGTGTATCGTATCAGTTTTGTTGTTGACTGCTTCCACAATCTTCTATCTACCGTGTATCGTATCAGTTCTGTTGTTGACTGCTTCCACAATCTTCTATCTACCGTGTATCGTATCAGTTCTGTTGTTGACTGCTTCCACAATCTTCTATCTACCGTGCATCGTATCAGTTTTGTTGTTGACTGCTTCCACAATCTTCTATCTACCGTGCATCGTATCAGTTTTGTTGTTGACTGCTTCCACAATCTTCTATCTACCGTGTATCGTATCAGTTCTGTTGTTGACTGCTTCCACAATCTTCTATCTACCGTGTACCGTATCAGTTCTGTTGTTGACTGCTTCCACAATCTTCTATCTACCGTGTATCGTATCAGTTCTGTTGTTGACTGCTTCCACAATCTTCTATCTACCGTGTATCGTATCAGTTTTGTTGTTGACTGCTTCCACAATCTTCTATCTACCGTGCATCGTATCAGTTTTGTTGTTGACTGCTTCCACAATCTTCTATCTACCGTGCATCGTATCAGTTTTGTTGTTGACTGCTTCCACAATCTTCTATCTACCGTGTATCGTATCAGTTATGTTGTTGACTGCTTCCACAATCTTCTATCTACCGTGTATCGTATCAGTTCTGTTGTTGACTGCTTCCACAATCTTCTATCTACCGTGTATCGTATCAGTTCTGTTGTTGACTGCTTCCACAATCTTCTATCTACCGTGTATCGTATCAGTTTTGTTGTTGACTGCTTCCACAATATTCTATCTACGTGCATCGTATCAGTTTTGTTGTTGACTGCTTCCACACAATCTTCTATCTACCGTGCATCGTATCAGTTTTGTTGTTGACTGCTTCCACACAATCTTCTATCTACCGTGCAGCATATCAGTTTTGTTGTTGACTGCTTCCACAATCTTCTATCTACCGTGCATCGTATCAGTTCTGTTGTTGACTGCTTCCACAATCTTCTATCTACCGTGTATCGTATCAGTTCTGTTGTTGACTGTTTCCACAATCTTCTATCTACCGTGTATCGTATCAGTTCTGTTGTTGACTGCTTCCACAATCTTCTATCTACCGTGCATCGTATCAGTTTTGTTGTTGACTGCTTCCACAATCTTCTATCTACCGTGCATCGTATCAGTTTTGTTGTTGACTGCTACGACACTTTTCTATCTACCGTGTATCATATCAGTTCCGTTGTTGACTGCTTCCACAATCTTCTATCTACCATGTATCGTATCAGTTTTGTTGTTGACTGCTTCAGCAATCTTCTATCTACCGTGTATCGTATCAGTTTTGTTGTTGACTGCTTCCACAATCTTATATCTACCGTGTATCGTATCAGTTTTGTTGTTGACTGCTTCCACAATTTTCTATCTACCGTGCATCGTATCAGTTTTGTTGTTGACTGCTTCCACAATCTTCTATCTACCGTGCATCGTATCAGTTCTGTTGTTGACTGCTTCAACAATCTTCTATCTACCGTGTATCGTATCAGTTTTGTTGTTGACTGCTTCGACAATCTTCTATCTACCGTGCATCGTATCAGTTTTGTTGTTGACTGCTTCTACAATCTTCTATCTACCGTGTATCGTATCAGTTTTGTTGTTGACTGCTTCCACAATCTTCTATCTACCGTGCATCGTATCAGTTTTGTTGTTGACTGCTTCCACAATCTTCTATCTACCGTGTATCGTATCAGTTTTGTTGTTGACTGCTTCCACAATCTTCTATCTACCGTGTATCGTATCAGTCCCGTTGTTGGCTGCTTCCACAATCTTCTATCTACCGTGTATCGTATCAGTTTTGTTGTTGACTGCTTCCACAATCTTCTATCTACCGTGTATCGTATCAGTTCTGTTGTTGACTGCTTCCAGAATCTTCTATCTACCGTGTATTGTATTAGTTCTGTTGTTGACTGCTTCCACAATCTTCTATCTACCGTGTATCGTATCAGTTTTGTTGTTGAGTGCTTCCACAATCTTCTACCGTGCATCGTATCAGTTCTGTTGTTGACTGCTTCCACAATCTTCTATCTACCGTGCATCGTATCAGTTTTGTAGTTGACTGCTTCCACAATCTTCTATCTACCGTGCATCGTATCAGTTTTGTTGTTGACTGCTTCCACAATCTTCTATCTACCGTGTATCGTATCAGTTTTGTTGTTAACTGCTTCCACAATCTTCCATCTACCGTGCATCGTATCAGTTTTGTTGTTGACTGCTTCCACAATCTTCTATCTACCGTGCATCGTATCAGTTTTGTTGTTGACTGCATCCACAATCTTCTATCTACCGTGCATCGTATCAGTTTTGTTGTTGACTGCTTCCACAATCTTCTATCTACCGTGCATCGTATCAGTTCTGTTGTTGACTGCTACCACAATCTTCTATCTACCGTGCATCGTATCAGTTTTGTTGTTGACTTCTTCCACAATCTTCTATCTACCGTGTATCGTATCAGTTTTGTTGTAGACTTCTACCACAATCTTCTATCTACCGTGCATCGTATCAGTTTTGTTGTTGACTGCTTCCACAATCTTCTATCTACCGTGCATCGTATCAGTTTTGTTGTTGACTGCTTCCACAATCTTCTATCTACCATGCATCGTATCAGTTCTGTTGTTGACTGCTTCCACAATCTTCTATCTACCGTGCATCGTATCAGTTCTGTTGTTGACTGCGTCCACAATCTTCTATCTACCGTGCATCGTATCAGTTCTGTTGTTGACTGCTTCCACAATCTTCTATCTACCGTGCATCGTATCAGTTCTGTTGTTGACTGCTTCCACAATCTTCTATCTACCGTGCATCGTATCAGTTTTGTTGTTGACTGCTTCCGCAATCTTCTATCTACCGTGCATCGTATCAGTTTTGTTGTTGACTGCTTTAGCAATCTTCTATCTACCGTGCATCGTATCAGTTTTGTTGTTGACTGCTTCAACAATCTTCTATCTACCGTGCATCGTATCAGTTTTGTTGTTGACTGCTTCCACAATCTTCTATCTACCGTGTATCGTATCAGTTTTGTTGTTGACTGCTTCCACAATCATCTATCTACCGTGCATCGAATCAGTTTTGTTGTTGACTGCTTCCACAATCTTCTATCTACCGTGTATCGTATCAGTTTTGTTGTTGACTGCTTCCACAATCTTCTATCTACCGTGTATCGTATCAGTTCTGTTGTTGACTGCTTCCACAATCTTCTATCTACCGTGTATCGTATCAGTTCTGTTGTTGACTGCTTCTACAATCTTCTATCTACCGTGTATCGTATCAGTTTTGTTGTTGACTGCTTCCACAATCTTCTATCTACCGTGCATCGTATCAGTTTTGTTGTTGACTGCTTCCACAATCTTCTATCTACCGTGTATCGTATCAGTTCTGTTGTTGACTGCTTCCACAATCTTCTATCTACCGTGTATCGTATCAGTTCTGTTGTTGACTGCTTCCACAATCTTCTATCTACCGTGTATCGTATCAGTTCTGTTGTTGACTGCTTCCACAATCTTCTATCTACCGTGTATCGTATCAGTTTTGTTGTTGACTGCTTCCACAATCTTCTATCTACGTGCATCGTATCAGTTTTGTTGTTGACTGCTTCCACAATCTTCTATCTACCGTGCATCGTATCAGTTTTGTTGTTGACTGCTTCCACAATCTTCTATCTACCGTGCATCGTATCAGTTCTGTTGTTGACTGCTTCCACAATCTTCTATCTACCGTGCATCGTATCAGTTTTGTTGTTGACTGCTTCTACAATCTTCTATCTACCGTGTATCGTATCAGTTCTGTTGTTGACTGCTTCCACAATCTTCTATCTACTGTGTATCGTATCAGTTCTGTTGTTGACTGCTTCCACAATCTTCTATCTACCGTGTATCGTATCAGTTTTGTTGTTGACTGCTTCCACAATCTTCTATCTACGTGCATCGTATCAGTTTTGTTGTTGACTGCTTCTACAATCTTCTATCTACCGTGCATCGTATCAGTTTTGTTGTTGACTGCTTCCACACAATCTTCTATCTACCGTGCAGCATATCAGTTTTGTTGTTGACTGCTTCCACAATCTTCTATCTACCGTGCATCGTATCAGTTCTGTTGTTGACTGCTTCCACAATCTTTTATCTACCGTGTATCGTATCAGTTCTGTTGTTGACTGCTTCCACAATCTTCTATCTACCGTGTATCGTATCAATTCTGTTGTTGACTGCTTCCACAATCTTCTATCTACCGTGCATCGTATCAGTTTTGTTGTTGACTGCTTCCACAATCTTCTATCTACCGTGCATCGTATCAGTTTTGTTGTTGACTGCTACCACACTTTTCTATCTACCGTGTATCATATCAGTTCCGTTGTTGACTGCTTCCACAATCTTCTATCTACCATGTATCGTATCAGTTTTGTTGTTGACTGCTTCCACAATCTTCTATCTACCGTGTATCGTATCAGTTTTGTTGTTGACTGCTTCCACAATCTTATATCTACCGTGTATCGTATCAGTTTTGTTGTTGACTGCTTCCACAATTTTCTATCTACCGTGCATCGTATCAGTTTTGTTGTTGACTGCTTCCACAATCTTCTATCTACCGTGCATCGTATCAGTTCTGTTGTTGACTGCTTCCACAATCTTCTATCTACCGTGTATCGTATCAGTTTTGTTGTTGACTGCTTCCACAATCTTCTATCTACCGTGCATCGTATCAGTTTTGTTGTTGACTGCTTCTACAATCTTCTATCTACCGTGTATCGTATCAGTTTTGTTGTTGACTGCTTCCACAATCTTCTATCTACCGTGCATCGTATCAGTTTTGTTGTTGACTGCTTCCACAATCTTCTATCTACTGTCTATCGTATCAGTTTTGTTGTTGACTGCTTCCACAATCTTCTATCTACCGTGTATCGTATCAGTTCCGTTGTTGACTGCTTCCACAATCTTCTATCTACCGTGTATCGTTTCAGTTTTGTTGTTGACTGCTTCCACAATCTTCTATCTACCGTGTATCGTATCAGTTCTGTTGTTGACTGCTTCCAGAATCTTCTATCTACCGTGTATCGTATTAATTCTGTTGTTGACTGCTTCCACAATCTTCTATCTACCGTGTATCGTATCAGTTTTGTTGTTGAGTGCTTCCACAATCTTCTACCGTGCATCGTATCAGTTCTGTTGTTGACTGCTTCCACAATCTTCTATCTACCGTGCATCGTATCAGTTTTGTTGTTGACTGCTTCCACAATCTTCTATCTACCGTGCATCGTATCAGTTTTGTTGTTGACTGTTTTCCTTGTCATAACACCAAGCTATCTAGTATTTTCTCTCTTTGCCGTACGTCATTTCTTTTTCCCTTTACTATGCCAGTTATAACCAAGTTTTCCAACTTTACTATTCTCATGTGCTCGAAAAACACTGATTGTTTCTGACTAAAAATCAAACTACATGGCGATAATATGCTATTCTCAAAAAAAAAAAAAAAAAAAAAAAAAAGAAAAGAAAATATGTCATAACCCTGTGGTCCGGAGCTTGGTCATGCATCGACTGGACTGAAATTGATATGGCCGGCTGACACGGCGGACACAGGTGTGAAATAAAGCAAAAGGAAAGGATTATAGAAATATGTGTAGGTGGGCACAATATCCCAGGCTCTACTATATTTTGTACCCACCTCCATATATTCAGCTCCTTTTATCAGCTTAATAAGATGTGGATTAGGATCTTCATTTTTGTTGGTTTACTGTTTTCATGACAGCGGAAGCTTATAGACTGATTTTAGTCCATGTTCTTGATTCATCGATTACAAATTCTTTGTCTTTCACCAAAAGCCCATAGATACCACTTTTAGAAAGTACATAATCATCAAACTCTAATAATCTTTAAACAACTCATAGATTAAATTATTATTTTGTTCCTTTTCCTTTCAACTTCTATTTTTGAACTGTCCTGTTTCTTGCTATTCTCATAAGGTCGTTCTATGTCCACCCCACCCTCTTCATCTATTCTTCCACTGTCCGTCTGTTGATATTTAAATTATTGCAGCGTTATTATGTTTGATTACGGAACTAACACTAACTACTATTTTAGAATAATAATTGTTACATATTTAATTGTTTTTCATCCCTTTAAGACTAACAGGGACATTTATTTGTAATGACAGATTTGAACTTAAGACTACGTTATAAGAAGACAATTGTAATGTACGAGCTGTAGTTTATATCTCTAACTCCACCATTAACATATATCCGCAGAGAATTCTTGCCCGTTTGGTTGGTTTGGTCGAAATTGTGACTACCAATGCCACTGTGCGAACGAACTCGAGCAGTGTTTTACTAGTACTGGTGGGTGTGTTTCTGGCTGTGCTGCTGATTATTTTGGAAAAGGATGTCAACAGAAAAGTTAGTACAAATATTCCCTGTACAAACTATCAATGTCTGGGTTGTTTGAGAACATGAGCACCAAGTGTGACAAACAAGAATAGATCCAATTTGGACTAACCGCAGCATCAGAATTAACATCAAGAGTTGTGCAGGGCTGAGCTATTACCATTCATGTTCAGACATACATTGTTCATTACATTTCACTAGATCAAAGACCGCACATATTCGTTATCAATCAAATTAGACCTCAAACACAATCCACTTTACACAACCAACGCTCCACAAAGGCACATTCGCACAAACGTAGAACCACAAACACACACTATACAGAGAGAGAGAGAGAGAGAGAGAGAGAGAGAGAGAGAGAGAGAGAAAGATACAACGTTGTAAAACGTACTTCTCATGCACACCCACTCTTTCTGTTTCAGTTATCTTTGCACACATACATAAATTTGAAAATAACTTCGTTCAGTGCTCGTATAATGGCCGTATTTTCAAAACAAACTAGAAGGAAGGAACAACGCAAATAGTGTCGTATTAACATAATAGAAAAAATAAAAAAATAAAAAATGGTATGTAAGAAGCTTTACGTGATAGGTGGATGACACAGACTAAACAACGTTTCGGCCAAATAGGCCTTCATCAGAAACAAACAAAAAAAACACACACACAAAACTAATAACGAAACAACCAAAACAAAAACAATCGAAATGTGTTAAAGAAAACAAAATTAACTATCCTGTCAAAACAAAAGGAAATAGCAACCAAATGCGGCTGTCGTGAACGTAGAGAAACGTGCGCCAATGCACACAGAACCAGAGGAGTTGACACAGAGGTCAGTGTGCAAACACAAAGGAGAAAGAATAGAATCGTAGACTAACAGGTGTTCAAAAGACGGTAAGAGTGCGATGTCTGAGAGTGGGGTACAATAAAAACAATGAGGGGTAAGGAGCAAAGAAAAAAAGTATAGAGGAGAACACCGAAGTGTCTCATAAGGGACTAGAGGAGAAAAACTATAATTAGCATGGCATAGTAAGTAGACCAAAGAACCCAAATATGTGCAGTGGAGAAGGCTATGCAAAAGGGAAGGAGCAACCAAAAGGAAACTATACATATGAGTGTGATACATTCATACCCGAGAGGTATATCACACTCATACGCATAGTATGATACGCATGTAGATAACGGTTTGATTTGCGACGGGGATAATCTGACGACTAACTGTGTTTTATATGTTCGGATTTGGAGTCAAAAACGATGTCTTAACATCATCAAGCGCTACACATTAAAATAAAATGACAATCATCATTTTCTGGAGGACGTGAACTTCTGGTCAATATGGTGGATAGGTGGCAGGATCCATTGAAGGCTATGTATGGAAGTGTTCCTTGTTGCAGTTTCCTCATATTCCAGGTCCGGTTTGTTGCAGGAGCTACTGAGCTAGGTGCTCTGAGCACACCGTGAGCTGTGTGTTTCATCAGTTTTGGTCATGTTTCGATATTTCAATTGTTTACGATGAATGATGATATCGTATGACAGGGAACATTTGACTGTGTTCACTTTCTGTGCGGTTTCGTCTTATGTCTTTTGGCGAGTGCTGAGACTATTTGATGGGGACTACAGCTACCTTTCTTTGTTTGGGAGATGAGATAGTAATTCGGATGATTCCATTGGCACGGGCGATTGAGCAATTATAAATTTTAATCCATTGCAGTGATACCGGGTCCTTCCATAACTAAAGAACCACAATGTAAACGTTTAGAAACAGTTATCGTGAGATAGTGACTCACTACTGAATCATCATCATCATCATTGATTGCCGTCTCCCCGTTGAAGGCTGGCTACTATGGAGCACCATTCCACTCTGTCTCTTGCTTTGATGGTGCAGATTGTCCTAGGTTGACTAGTCTATCTTTTGATGTTACTCGTCCATGTTAGACTTGCTATGCCTCTGCCTCTTTTACCATGTATTTTCCCTTCCAATATTACTTTTATTAGGCTGTTGTGTCTTTTAACATGCCCCAAACATTTCATTTGTCTTGTTGTAATTGTGTTTATTAGTTCTATTTTTATTTTTAATTGTTTTAAAACTTCATCGTTTGTTTTCTTTTCTTTCCATCCTGTTCTACTATTCTTCTAAAAATCCACATTACAAAGGCTTCAATTTTCTCTTCTGTTGTCTGATCTAATGTCCATATTTCTGCACCATACAGAAATATTGAGAAGATGTAACATTTTGCTATTCTTAGTTTTGTTTTAGACCTTGTGTTATTTATTTTGATGTTAGTATATTTTTCATGGCATTAAAATCATTTTTTTAAACTATTCTTTTGTTTAATAAATAAATCTCTTCTGTACTACTCAATCCTTGCTACAAGCAGCTTCTGATCTGTGTTCTTTAATTGTACTGTATAAGTTTCTTTTACATCTTTCTGATTAAAGATGTTATATCTATTGGCATTGTTAAATTAGTCTTTTCTTTGTTTCTCTTTAATTTGATTTTTATTTTAATCATAAAATGATTGTGATCTGAATTAATATCTGCTCCTGGATAGGTTTTGGCTTTCTTCACGCTGTTCCGGAATCTGTCTTTTATCATTTTGTATTCTATTTGATTCCTCTTTTTATCTCCGGGACATTTCCATGTGTATAATTTACTTTTCTCTTGCTCAAAGTAGGTGTTACATATTATCAGCCTCTTTTCTTCACAAAATTGAATTACTCTTTTTCATCTGTTATTTATTTTTCTTAAACCATGATTTCCTATAATGGTCTTATATCTACCTTTTCCTACTTTAGCGTTCATGTCACCCATTACAATAAAGATATGTGAAGATTTCTCGTATTTCATAATTGTATTTAGATCTTCTTAGCATGCTTCTATTTGTTCATCTGTATAGTCTTGGGTAGGTGCGTATGTCTATATTATTGCTATTTAAAATGGTGTTGCGTTCTTTTTTAATAATATAATCCTATCATTGTATATCCAGTGGGTATTTATATATTTTTGCATTTCTCGTGTTATTAATATTCATACACCCATTTGATGTTCTGTTGTGTTGCCTGATTATATAAATATATATCCGAGTGGATGGACTGTGAACCGATATTTAAGTGGAATATGATCTTTTATTCGTTGTGTCGTGTGTTCGAGGTTCGATAGGCAAACACATAGTTCGTCAACAATGGCGCCGGTCGGGTATGTTCAACCCGAATGTTAAAAGTCTGACTGACTGAATGGCCATTGAAATGTCAAGTAATTTTGATTTACCCATTCAATAGTGGCGGATGACAAATGCATGTTCTCTCTGTGGAACAGTTGTTCCAGTTACTTGGTATATTTCAGAGACTATATATCTACTTTTCTGAGTTATCTTTCATGGGAACAGGTTTGTTCTACGCGCTTGTAACTGTAGGAGCATATCTGTGAGAGAACATAATCAGACTTCGATTCGTATGATACGGGAACCGATGACGAGGTCAAGGCCATTGCCGTGTTTAGTCAGGAAGAACCTGAGGTTTTGTGTGGCCTAGTCATAGTCCCCTTGTGGGAGACGAGTGGTACTCTCGGCTAGTACTCTGAACTGAATGATCTACAGGAACGGAACAAAGTCTAGCATCAATGACCAGACATTTCTCATTCAACGCAAATGAAACGAATAACTGATATCATACACAGGAACCATCAAGGTACATAGCTTTCACCGGCTGTTTGACAAGGCCGAAGAGCAGGTATGGTAATGTCCTGACTGCAGTGACGATACCTCGTCAAACTAAAACACATACCCTGAGACTTTGACTGCCATGGGACCTATACAGGCGATAGTCTGGAACTGAATAGTGAACATAAACAGCCTAAAGTCTTGGGACCAACATAAACCGAGTCTAAATAATTTGTGTTATTTAGGGTGTTCGTGGGGATGGTTTGGCTCACGCTGTCAGTTCAAGTGTCACTGCATAGACGGAATTTGTGATGTCGACAATGGTAATTGTATTGGAGTGGCTAAATGTAAACCAGGACGGTTTGGACCAGCCTGTCAATATGGTAAGTTAACCAAAAAATAGTCTCTTCCAATTTCACAAACGTCTTTAAGAAATGTTCAATAATACTAACTGCACCGTATATATAGAATATAGAGTATATTGTCGCAACAATTGTGTCTCAAATTATCAGGTTGAAGGTCAGCCTGACAGTTTGGATACAAACAGTGATAGATGATTCTTGATGATTTCTCTCTCTCTCTCTCTCTCTCTCTCTCTCTCTCTGCTATCAAGACTCAATCAGAGTTAGATTCCAGACTCTCACATGAAGATAAATGTCTGTTTCAGTGAATTGATCGACCCCACAGACAGAACATCATAATTAGAGTATGTTAGATCCATTCTGATTGAATACCTGTTAAAACGTTGCACTGTGTTCTGCGCCAGTGGCCCAGTGCATGCAATTTCAGCCAGCATTTTATTCAGGTTTTCTTTCCTTAGCCTTTGATTGTCCCCAATCTTCCTGCAAGGCAGCAGATTGTCTTTTCTATAGGCGGATTCGGCTCTTAGAAGGTCGGCCCTCCCAGGTTTACGAGCACCATCTGTCCGAGTCACTACAGGTGACTAACACAGACATGCACACACACAGATATGAGATGTGACTAACACTGACAGGCACACAACTATATGAGACATGACTTACACTGACACACACTAAGATATGAGATATGACAAACACTGACACACACCAAGATATGAGACATGACACACACTGACACACATCAAGATATGAGACATGACAAACACTGACACACACCAAGATATGAGACATGACAAACACTGACACACACCAAGATATGAGACATGACAAACACTGACACACACCAAGATATGAGACATGACAAACACTGACACACACCAGATATGAGACATGACAAACACTGACACACACCAAGATATGAGATATGACTAACACAGACAGATGATTCTTGATGATTTTACGATTAGCATAAATAGAAATATAGGGGTACAATGAAGGGACGTCAAGGAATGGGATTCCGGTCAATGTGGCGGATAGACGCCAGGAACCGTTGTGGCTGAAGTGTTTCTTGTTGCATTGTCCTCATACCCCAAGTCCGACTTGCTGCCAGTGCTAATGAGTTTAGTTCTCTCTGCTCAATTTAAGATATGTGTTTCAGCCGGATAGTGTTTCGATATTCCGATTGCTCACGATGAATGATAGGGGGCCTCGGTAGCCTAGTTGGGAAAACCCCCCGACTGGACTACCGACGTTCGGACAACCCGTGTTCGATTCCCGCTGGGAGCAGTGTGAATTGTACTCGTGGTTGGGAAAAAAAATTACCCCTACGATCGACCCAGCCGTTGGCAGAAATGGGTACGAGGGTATTACCCTAGGAAGGTGAGGAATATCGCCGCGCATCTGAGTTTCGATGCTTCAGGCGACACTATACATAAATCTCCGAACGTTTCTGGATAGGCGGCCGAGCACATATGTGTGTAAACCCGCGTGCTAAGACGCTGGTTCAAGTCTCGTACTTTACCTTTACTTTACGATGAATTATGATATAGGCTGACGATGGACAGTTCAGTTGCGTTCACTTTCAGTGCCGCTTGGTCTTATTTCGTTTGACGTGTACTGTAGCTGCTATGATAGGTACTGCAGCTGTCTTTTTTGTTGTTTGGATCCTTCATTGAGATTAGCTGAATGACCAAGCTGAAGATTCCACTAGTACGGACGGTTGAGCAATTATGGAGTTTAATTCATTTGCTGTGATACCGGGGCTTTCCACTAACCATAATCTTGTATAGTTGTAGTGACGTCACTAATGACCGGGGAAAAAACATTTTTGTTATTTGTAATTGATGGAATAGATATGATACAATATAATAGAAACATTACATAGAATAGATATTAAATAAATCCGTTATATGTCATTGCTATGCGCACTATTTATGTACATTTCTTTAAATACATCTCTTCTTTAGAAACGTCATATCTTAAGCGAAATAATACAAGCAGATATGTGATGATAGGAGGCTCATTTAACAGATCTTCTTATCAGGATGTGATCTGATAATCAGGAGAGTCCCCCGCCAAGCAAATGTATTGACTCTTTAGTTTCTTGATATTTTAGAAAGGGGTGGCGCGTGTGTACCAGGTTTAGATCTCCTGCTGCGTTTGAGCTTTTCCATGTTTATAATTCCCTTTTTTTTGCTCAAAGTAGGTGTTACATATTAGCAGCCTGTTTTCTTCACAAAATTGAATTAATCTTTCTCATCTGTTATTTATTTTTCCTAAACCATGATTTCCTATAATGGTCTTATATATACCGTTTCCTACTTTAGCTTTAATGTCACCAATTACAATCAAGATGTCTGAAGAATTCATTAGTTTCATAAATGTATTTAGATATTCATAGCATGCTTCTATCCTGCATGATTTCTGTGGTTGTTTTTATTTATTCGATGATAATTGTGCAATTTCATTGATAAGGATTGGATGGTATTTTCATTCATTGTGGACTCAATGTAAGTTGACCCATTTTCGATAATATGAACGGCGGATTCACGAGAGAGGGCTTAGGCACTATCCTACCTGTCGCCTAAGGGTAGACAGCTTGACCTACTTCTAAACGTGTCCACTAGTGGAACAGTGGCCGGCCTCAAGATATAGAGGCGTGCTGAGAATATAGAATAACCAGCCGCGTTCCGCAAAATGAAGTCAAGTGACGATACCGAGGGTGGGGTAAATTAATTGCGTGGGGCAGCTAATTCTATAAAATGTGATACCGAGGGTGGGGTGAATTAGTTGCGTGGGGCAGCTTATTCTATAAAATGTGATACCGAGGGTGGGGTGAATTAGTTGCGTGGGGCAGCTAATTCTATAAAATGTGATACCGAGGGTGGGGTGAATTAGTTGCGTGGGGCAGCTAATTCTATAAAATATGATACAGAGGGTGGGGTGAATTAGTTGCGTGGGGCAGCTAATTCTATAAAATGCCCAAAATGCCCTATGACGTTTTCGTCGGCGAACCGGAGGCGCCCTCTAACCTCCTCCCCGGGTCGGTGCGACCCGTCAGCCTAAAGATGGCAACGCATCTAGGAGAAGGTCAACTCTGATTACAAACCCCCGCTGCCTAGAGGGTACCCGTTCACGGTATAGACTTCGGGAGTAAACCCGGAGGAAAAATCCGGAGATGGATTCCCTAAGGCAGTTCAGTGTTGATTTCAACATTGCTCTGGCAACTCCTGCGGCGCAGTTGGCACCAAACTGTTCTTGCCCTGCTAGACATTTGGATCGCTCGGCTGCGTGGAGTGAAGAAACATGTTGCTTGGACTCGGCTGCGTGGAGAAAAGAAACATGTTGCAGGGGCAACAACTTTTCTCTTTCTTTTTTTGCCCAAGCTCGCGCCCTGGAGAGGACACTCCAGAATCGCCATTTTGGTGTCGACAGGATACCATCCACACCTGCCACACAAGTGAAACGAACAATTAAGAGACTCAACCTACGTTTGGGTTGCTGGAACGTCCGCACAATGCAAACTGGCCTATCTGACAATTTGCGTGATATAAACGACGCCAGAAAGACAGCAATAATCAATAATGAACTGAAAAGGCTTCAGGTGGATGTTGCCGCACTTCAAGAGACACGTTTGGCAGGATCAGGCATGCTGAACGAGGCGGACTACGTGTTCTATTGGCAAGGAAAGAGCAGTGACGATATAAGAGAACACGGTGTGGGATTTGCTGTGAAAAAATCTCTAAAAGGTCTGGTTACACTCGGTCAGAATGCATCAGAGCGGATACTAACACTTCGCCTTAATACAACATTAGGACCAGCTATCCTTATAAGTGTGTACGCTCTGACATTGTGCTCGTCATCTGAAACCAAGGACAATTTCTATGAAAATTTGACAGAAGTCATGGAAAGTATACCAGGACAAGATCACATTATTCTGCTGGGGGATTTCAATGCTAGAATTGGCGCAGACCACAGTTCGTGGCCAACCTGCATCTGTCGCTTTGGAGTTGGTAAATTAAATGAAAACGGCCAACGACTTCTAGTGTTTTGCGCCTATCATAACCTGTGCGTCACAAATACTTTTTTTTCAAAACCAAGCCTCAGCATAAAGTATCTTGGAGACACCCACGATCGAAACACAGGCACCAGCTGGACTTGATACTTGTCAGACGCCCTTTCCTCAAATCTGTAATTCACACACGGTCATACCACAGTGCAGACTGTGACTCGGATCATTCTCTAGTCTGCTGCAAACTCAAGCTACAGCCCAGGAGGTTCCACTATGTCAGGCAGCCAAAGAAGGGACCTCGCATAAACACTAGCAAGCTAACACATTCTGGATTGGTCGAGCAGTTCAACAAGACCCTCAAGGAGTCGCAAAGCGCTCATGAACACTACAACAGCGCTGTGGGAAAATGGGAGCATCTCCACAACGTCATCTACAACAACGCGGTTAGAATCTTTGGAAAACTGACACTTAAGTCTCACTAATGGTTTGAAGCCAACTCCCATGTTATGGCACCCGTAATCGAAGCTAAACGTGCGGCCTTATTAGATTACAAGCGCGCACCAAATGTAAATACTCTACATGCTATTAAAATGACCAGAAACAAAGTCCAGCAAACAGCTCGACGCTGTGCTAATGAATACTGGCTCCAGCTTAGCGACAGTATCCAGACTGCATCTCAAACTGGAAACCTAAAAGTAATGTATGATGACATAAAGAAAGCCCTTGGATCAACAAAATACACTATTGCCCCACTAAAGTTATCCACTGGGGAGAAAATAACAGATAGAGGCAAACAGATGGAAAGATGGGTGGAACATTATTCTTCACTTTATTCAATAGAAAACACTGTTACATCAAACGCCCTCGACGCCATACAATGTCTCCCACCGATGGAAGAGTTGGACATTGAACCAACTGTAGAGGAACTTAGCAAGGCCATATATAGCTTGGCTCCCAATGTCTCCCACCTATGGAAGAGTGGAACATTGAACCAACCGTAGAGGAACTTAGCAAGGCCATAGATAGCTTGGCTCCCAATGTCTCCCACCTATGGAAGAGTTGGACACTGAACCAACCGTAGAGGAACTTAGCAAGGCCATATATAACTTGGCTCCCAATGTCTCCCACCTATGGAAGAGTTAGACATTGAACCAACCGTAGAGGAACTTAGCAAGGCCATAGACAGCTTGGCTCCCAATGTCTCCCACCTATGGAAGAGTTAGACATTGAACCAACCGTAGAGGAACTTAGCAAGGACATAGATAGCTTGACCACCGGCAAGGCTCCAGGACAAGATGGAATCCCTCCCGATCTGATTAAATCCTGCAAAAGTGCATTGTTACATCCCCTGCTTGAAGTGCTACATCTATGCTGGAAAGAGAAAGCCATTCCTCAAGATATGAGAGACTCCGTGATTGTAACGCTCTACAAAAATAAAGGAGATAGAAGCGACTGCAACAACTACAGAGACATCTCCTTACTCAGTATTGTCGGCAAGACCTTCGCCAGAGGCATCTTAAGAAGGCTACAAAAACTCGCAGAACGCGTATATCCTGAATCGCAATGCGGCTTCAGATCCGGAAGATCAACTGCCGACATGATTTTCTCCTTACGTCTACTTCAAGAAAAATCTAGAGAGCAGAAAAAGCCTCTCTTCATAGCCTTTATCGACCTTACAAAGGCATTTGACCTTGTCAGTTGACAAGGTCTCTTCAAAATACTTTCCAAAATAGGCTGCCCACAAACTCTACTGTCGCTAGTCAAATCGTTTCATGAGGACATGAAGAGCACCATCCAATAGGCTGCCCACATACTCTACTGTCGCTAGTCAAATCGTTTCATGAGGACATGAAGGGCACCATCCAATAGGCTGCCCACATACTCTACTGTCGCTAGTCAAATCGTTTCATGAGGACATGAAGGGCACCATCCAATAGGCTGCCCACATACTCTACTGTCGCTAGTCAAATCGTTTTATGAGGACATGAAGGGCACCATCCAATATGATGGCAGCACATCACAACCCTTCGGCATACGCAGCGGTGTCAAGCAAGGATGCGTTCTTGATCCAACTCTATTTGGAATCTTCTTCGCTGTTCTGTTAAAACATGCATTCTCACATGCAAATGAAGGTGTCTATCTGCATACTAGATCTGATGGTCGATTGTTCAATCTCTCAAGACTAAAGGCAAGGTCTAAGGTCAGACATATCTATATTAGAGATATGTTATTTGCTGACGAAGCTGCACTTGTCACGCAAAGTCAGGAAGAACTCCAGAGCATGGTACATCGCTTTTCGCATGTCTGCAGAAACTTCGGTCTAACAATAAGTTTGCAGAAAACTAACATACTCGGTCAGGACGTCGAAGCAACACCTGAAATCTCAATCGACAACTATAAACTTCATATCGTGCGGCAGTATAACTACCTGGGATCCATCATCAGCGACAGACTATCTTTAGATGCATAAATTGACACTCGTATTGGTAAAGCCGCTACCACCTTTGCCCGTCTTTCTAGGCGTGTCTGGCAAAACAACAAACTGACAATTAAAACACAAGCTGCAGTGTACAATGCCTGCATAATTAGTATCCTCCTGTATGGCAGCGAATCTTGGACAACCTATGTAAAGCAGGAGAGGAGGTTAAATGCATTCCATATGCGATGTCCCCGCCGTATTCTTGGTATCACCTGGAAGGATAAAGTGTCAAACTTGGAGGTCATGACTTGCACAGGCCTCCCGAATATCTACACGCTGCTCAAACAAATTAGGTTACGCTGGCTTGGCTATGTACACCGTATGAAAGATGGCCGCGTGCCAAAAGATATACTCTACGGACAACTGGTATATGGGAAAAGAACAAGGGGGCGCCCAAAACCTCGATTTGTAGATGTGTGTAAACGCGAAGTGAAGACTCTGAACATAAACCCTGCAGTATGGGAAGACATAGCTGCAGACCGCAATCTCTGGAAACACACTCTAAAGGTTCACCTCAAAGAAGCAGACAGATTCATAGAGAAAGAGAATACACGGCGAAAGAAAAGAAAGGAAAAAATAATATTTCTAGGGTCGCTGAAAAATCCATAGTCAACTATGACTGACGGAGGCTACTATAGTCTTGGGTAGGAGCGTATGTCTGTATTATAGCGATGTCAAATGGTTTTGCCATCTTCATTTTAAATAATATAATCATATCATCGTATATCCAGTGGGTATTTATATATTTTTGTATTTCTCGTTTTATTTGTATTCCCCTATCCCTTTGATGAGTTGCCTGATTATATAAATATATATCCGAGTGGATGGACTGTGAACCGATATTTAAGTGGAATATGATCTTTTATTCGTTGTGTCGTGTGTTCGAGGTTCGATAGGCAAACACATAGTTCGTCAACAATGGCGCCGGTCGGGTATGTTCAACCCGAATGTTAAAAGTCTGACTGACTGAATGGCCATTGAAATGTCAAGTAATTTTGATTTACCCATTCAATAGTGGCGGATGACAAATGCATGTTCTCTCTGTGGAACAGTTGTTCCAGTTACTTGGTATATTTCAGAGACTATATATCTACTTTTCTGAGTTATCTTTCATGGGAACAGGTTTGTTCTACGAGCTTGTTACTGTAGGAGCATATCTGTGAGAGAACATAATCAGACTTCGATTCGTATGATACGGGACCCGATAACGAGGTCAAGGCCATTGCCGTGTTTAGTCGAAAGAGAAAAAACCTGAGGGTTTTGTCCAGCAAGAGTTTTAGCTGCTGATCTCACCCAATATGATGACTAGTCAAGATGTTTGTACCGATGTGTTCAAAGATGTTAACGCCGTTATTTGTTTAAAGACGTCGATAGAACTGTCACAGTGCCAACGTGGTTTACAATTAAATCATTTTGTGTGTGGCGTAGTCATTGTCCCCATTTAGGAGACGAGTGGTACCCTCGGCTAATACTCTGGATAGAATGGGCTACAGGAACGGAACAAAGTCCAGCATCAATGACCAGACATTCCTCATTCAGCGCAAAGGAAACGAATAACTCATTTCATTCACAGGAACCATCAAGGTACATACCTTTCACCGGCTGTTTGAAATGGCCGCAGAGCAGGTATGGTAATATGCTGACTGCAGTGACGATACCTCGTCAAACTAATACAAAAACCCTGTGCTTTTGACTTCCCTGTGACATCTATAGGCATAAGTCTGGGACTGATTAGTAAACATAAACAGCCTAAAGTCTTGGGACCAACATACACCGAGTCTAAATAATTTGTGTTATTTAGGATGTCCGAGGGGATGGTTTGGCTCCCGCTGTCAGTTCAAGTGTCACTGCATAGACGGAATTTGTGATGTCGACAATGGTAATTGTATTGGAACGGATAAATGTTGGTCAGGACGGTTTGGACCAGGCTGTCAATATCGTAAGTAACAGGTTAAAAAAAAAAATAGTCTCTTCCAATTTCACAAACGTCTTTAAGAAATGTTCATTAATACTAACTGCACCGTATTACTATAAACATGATTTGGATGCCATATTTTTTCTCCATAATTATCAATACAAATAATAAGTTATCATGAAATAATTAAAATTATGTTTATTTATATGAATAATTGAAATAATTATTATACATAGCGTATATTGCTGCAACAATTATGTCTCAAATTATCAGGTTGAAGGTCAGCCTGACAGTTTGGATACAAATCGTGATAGATGATTCAGTATGATTTTACTCTTCTTTTCTTCCTCTTCCCTTCCTCATCTGTCTTTCAGCGTCGAGGGGAGATATAATTTGCGGTCTTTTGCTCTTCTGTTCGCCTTTGCTGCTTTCATGCTTTCTGGTGATTCTAATATTCCATCAATCCATCTTTTTTGTGGTCGACTCCTGGGTCTGGTGTTCTCACAACGTTTGTTGAAGGCACGTTGTGCTGTGCTTTGATCTTTCTTTCATGTCACATGGCCAAACTATTTTATCTGTTGTTTTCTTATATATTCTATGGCAGGGGCTATTCCTAGCTTTTTTCTCAGTTCTTCTTTTCTGATCTTATCTGTCAGACTGTTTCCTGTCATTTGTCTTACACATTTCATCTCAATAGAGGTTATTTTTCTTAATGCTCTTGCATCTAGGGTCCAGGTCTGGCACTGGTAGCACAGCGTTGGGATGAAGATTGTATTGCATAGTTCTCGTTTTGCCTATATAGAGTGATTTCCTTGTTGGACAATCGTGGTGATAACTGTTCAATGATTTCTCTCTCTCTCTCTCTCTCTCTCTCTCTCTCTCTCTCTCTCTCTCTCTCTGTCTGCTATCAGGACTCAATCAGAGTAGGATTCCAGACTCTCACATGAAGTCAGCTGTTAGGTTAAGTGTGTTGATCGCCCCCTCAGACAGAACATCACAATTAGAGTCTGCCAGATCCACTCTGATTGAACACCCGTTAAAACGCTGCACTGTGTTTTGCGCTAGTGGCCCAGTGCATCCGATTTCAGCCAGCATTTTATTCAGGTTTGCTTTCCTTAGCATTTCATTGCCCCCAATCTTCCTGCAATGCAGCAGATTGTCTTTTCTGTAGGGGGATTCTGCCCTTAGATGGTCGGCCCTCCCAGTTTTACGAACACCATCTGCCCTAGTCACTAGAGGTGACTAACACAGACATGCACACAAAGATGTGAGATGTGACTAACACAGACATGCACACAAAGATGTGAGATGTGACTAACACAGACATGCACACAAAGATGTGAGATGTGACTAACACAGACATGCACACAAAGATGTGAGATGTGACTAACACAGACATGCACACAAAGATGTGAGATGTGACTAACACAGACATGCACACAAAGATATGAGATGTGACTAACACTGACATGCACACAGCGATACGAGGCATGACTAACATTGACACACATGAAGATATGATATATGACTTGCACAGACATACACGCAAAGATATGACATATGATTAACATAGACATGCACACAAAGATATGAGATATGTCTAACATAGATATGCACACACAAAGATATGACACATGACTAACATTGACATGCACACAAAGATTTGAGATATGACTAACAAAGATATACACACACAAAGATATGACACATGACTAACATAGACATGCACACAAAGATATGAGATATGGCTGACACAGATATGCACACACAAAGATATGACACATGCCTAACATTGACATGCACACAAAGATATGAGATATGGTTGACACAGATATCACACACAAAGATATGGCACATGCCTAACATTGACATGCACACAAAGATATGAGATATGACTAACATAGACATGCACACACAAGGATATGAGATGTGACAAACACAGACATGCACACACAAAGATATGACACATGACTAACACAGATGCACACTAAGATATGAGATATGACTAAACACAGACACACATAAAGATATGAGACATGGTTAACACGGACACACCAAGATTTGAGATATGACTAACATGTCACACACCAAGATATGAGCCATGGCTTGAACACACACCACACACACACACAAGCTATGATATAAGCCATGGCTTCACGGAAACACATCAAGATATGAACCATGTCTAGCACAGAAACACATTAAGATATGAGCCATAGCTAACACGGAAATACACTAAGATATGAACCATGGCCAGCACAGAAACACACTAAGATATGAACCCTGGCCAGCACAGACACCCGGCAAGATATAAGCCATGGCTAGAACGGATATACACTAAGATATGAACCATGGCCAGCACAGACACACACGAAGTTATGAGCCATGGCCAGCACATACACCCACTAAGATATTAGACATGGCTATCGCAACCAATCACTAAGATATGAGCTACGACTAGCACGGATAGACACTGAGAATTGAGCCATGGCTCAATTCAAGAGAAGCCGAAGAGATGGTAGAAGTAGGGTTGCCAGATACACCGTTTTTTACGGATTTCTCCGTTTTTTTCACGTAATTCGATGACTCCGTTTTATCTTTGCCCGGAGTCGCTAAAACACCGTATTTTAACGCTCACGTAAATATTTTTTTTTAATATCGATTAAATAATATATAAATTCGTAGTAAATAATATTAATTAAACCATTCGGCGGTTGTTTTGTATAATTGTTTCTGGATCATACTTATAAGTGCGCAAATTGTAGTTCCGCGCTAAAAATATTGAAGCGATTTAATTTCCGTCCTAGCCCACGACGAGAAATCAATTTATTTCCGATCGTCGATGTGTAAACACAGTTTCACCGCTCCATCCAATTCAATTCTCGCATCTACATATTATTAGTAAGTTTATTTTAAAGTTTGTTAACATTATTTTATAATGAGTGATATGGATTTTCAAGGATATCAAAAGCAAGAGGAGCTTTCATTGCACTGGGAAACATATGGAAATCCAAAGAAATTAGGCTAAATACAAAAATACAAATTTTCAACTCCAATGTTAAGTCGGTTCTATTATATGGCTGTGAAACATGGAGAATAACAAAATTGACAATCACGAAGGTACAAACTTTCATTAATGGATGCTTGCGCAGAATAAAGGGATGGAAATGGCAGGACAAAGTCACTAACGTGGAATTATGGAAATGTACCGGTCAAATACCAGTGGATAAAGAAATACAGCGAAGACGATGGCGATGAATAGGACACACACTACGGAAACCAACTGAGAGTATTACACAACAGGCCCTTTTTTGGAATCCCCAGGGGAAAAGACAAAGAGGAAGACCAAGGAATTCTTGGAAAAGACAGATTGAAGCAGAGATGAAGATGATGGGGAAGACATGGAATGATCTTAAAAGAATTGCAAAAAACAGAACGACTTGGAAAGTGTTTGTTGAAGACCTATGCTCCACTGGGAGCTAAAAGGTAGAAGTAGAAGAAGATATGGATTTAAAGAAGTCTCCTCCAATGAAGAAATTAAAATTACAACTACAACACAATCAAAGTTACCGTAAAGTGAGGGAAGAATCGTTTTCATGGGTTAAACCAGGACCTAACGAACATCGAGCTTTCTGTGTGTTATGCAGAAAAGATTTTAGTATTTCTCATGGTGGACAAAGTGACTTAAAACAACATTCAGAATCTAAAACGCATAAACTAAAAGAAAAATCAGATGATGTTAGTGTAAACAAACTTTCACATTATTTTGTAAATGTAAACAATACATCAGAACACGATAATGTTGTCGCGAGTGAACTGGCTTTGGTTTATCATGCAGTCAAACATAATCAAAGTTATTCTAGCTTGGACTGTGGAAAATAAGCTTGTGACACACAGTTTTAAAGATTCTGTGACTGCTTCAAAAGTATCATGTGGGCGCACTAAAGCTGAAATGCTTGTCAAGAATGTTTTAGCACCCAGAAGTGTCAATGATTTTTTAGATATTTTAAAGTGTTCGGAACAAGGTGTGAGATTTTTTTCATTGGCAACAGATGCCTCGAATAAGGGAAACAGGAAGATGTTTCCAGTTTGCCTTCGCTACTTTGACTCAGTGAAATGATGCAGAATAAACTTCTGGATTTTATTGAAAATGCTAATGAAACTGCTTGTGGAGTTAGTCAGCTAGTGCTGCAGAGTTTAGAAAGACATAATCGTGATGTAAATCACATTTCATCATATAGTGCAGACAATGCAAGTGTCAATTTTGGAATTAGACATTCTGTATTTCAATTACTTTTGAAAAAGAATGAAAATATATTGAAGGCCAATTGTACAAATCACATACTTCATAATGCAATCAAGTATGCTACAGACAAATTGGATATTGATGTAGAGAGCATAGTCCTCAAAATTTACAATCATTTCTCAGTTTCAGCAAAAAGAAGAGAGGAACTGAAATCATTTTTTTAATTTTGTTGAATTAGAATGGTCTGAAATATTGAGACATGTTCCAACGAGGTGGCTGTCTTTGACTCCATCTATAAATAGGCTTCTCCTAAATTGGGGTGCAATCAAAAGTTACTTCCAGAGTATTGATGACTGCCCAAAATTATTGAAATCTGTTTTTCTTATTGATGACCCTGAGCAAGCCATTTTGCCAGATATTTATTGTCACTTTGTAAACAATGTTGGAAACTTGTTGGATGCTGTTAACAAAACGCTAAAAAGTTGTGAATTGAGTGTCTTGGGGACATTCAAACAAATGTACATTTTGAACGAAAAGCTTAAACAGGAAAATAAAAGACAGTTTTTATGGCAGCAATGCAAATGAACTTATTAATAATTTGTCTGTAAAACTGCAAGAAAAAATATCAAGTGATTTTAACAAATTTTACAATGATATGCTTCAGTATCTTGACAAAAGGTTTGATGTGACTGCCAATAATCCATATTCATCATTGGCAGCTTTTGCTTTGGATAAAGAAATTCATTTTGAAGATTTGGAAACTGCAGTGTGTATTCTGAAATTGAAAGATCACATATGTGTTGATGCCATGTGTGAAGAGTTCTGTGACTTTCAGTGTTCTATGTGAAAGTATTAACAAAGATAACAGTGATATCACAAACTGGTTACATTTTTTTTCTGTTGTGCCAGAACATAAAGTGCTAAACATTTCAAAGATTGTTGGATGTTTCTTTAGCATACCAGGATCAAATGCCTTTGTTGAGAGGATATTCTCCTTAATGAAAAACAAATGGAATGACACAAGAAATAGGTGTAGCCAAGAACTGATTGAAGCAGAGCTCAGAGTCATGGTTAATTTTGACAATTCATGTGCTGATTTTTTTAAATTTGTCAAAACTGATGCAAGATTATTGAAAGCTGGCAAATCCTCAAGCAAATACAATTAAAATGCCTCTAAAAACACTAGGTGAGAGTTTAAAAAAAAATTTTAATAAGAAAATTGTCTTTGCAGAATATGAGCATTGTTTTATTTCCAGTTTCTGTATATAATTTTTCATAAATTTGTTTGAACTTAAAGGCGAATACATTGTCACTACCGGTAACAATATACAAAATCATTTGTTCGTAAATATCTAATTAAAATTGAAGAAAAAAAATTCAGCGTAAAAGTACTCCTTTTTTTGAAAAAAATCTGGCAACCCTAGGTAGAAGAGCAGCGATCGCGAAAGGTATCCATATGCTTGGTTTTGGTGTAGTCGGCAGATTCTTCTTAACGTGGGAATCATCGACATACGAGCCTCAGGCCCCGGTTAACTGTTCACAGGTTCCGTTCAAACAGTTGTCCGGACATTTGAGAGTGCAGTCTGACCCGTAGTACGTTTTCTTGAACGTACAGTCTGCACTTTCCGGGTCACATATGATGTCACGGCATCAGAACACGTCTGTTCGCCCTGTAGCTCAAAGTTATCATCGGGACAAGTGTCATTACAGGATGTTTACATTGAAGGCATTTTCACGATTTTTTCTCACATATGACGCCACGGGACGCACCAAGATGGACGTTTGTTTGCGTTCGAGCCATGATGTAAACAATGTTGACTTTGCTTGTCTCCAACGATTTGTCTCATTCTATTAGAGAACACCACGCTATCTGATATCACAGCGAGTTGGCGGATTTTTAGAATTGTAATCACGGGTTTGATAATAAATATTTGTACACAATTCGTTAGGAGCCGCGATAGCTCAGTGATTAGTGAACTGGACTACCATGGACAAGGTGTAGGGTTCGATCCCAACCGATGGTTGCGGGTTCACCCTGCCTTAAATGGGTACCGGATTTTTTCTGGGAAAGTAAAGCAGCACGGGCGTAATACCGACCACATTACCCAAAAAATCATGTGCTGAAGGTCTGTAAAATATAGGATCACTAACACCATATTTCCTTTTACGCCACTTGGCGTGACGGGGGTACTTTACTTTTTTGTACACAGTTCGTTAACCATCGCTGTAGACCAAGTCTTTATTCTGCTGGCTTCGTTCGTGGCCTTGGAAGTTAATGACCCAACTTGTGCAGACGGTTGGTTTGGGGCAAATTGTACGTTTCAATGTCACTGCTATAATGACTATGTTTGTGACAAAACTACAGGGACATGCCCAAACAATGACAGTTGTCATCACGAATATTTCGGACCCCAGTATCAGTACTTGCATCTCGTGTACAAATACGCCCAAAAATCTGAACCTAGTTTCCTGTTTGATAACAACGACACCACATGTATTCCGGACACAAATTCTACATCAGTTGAGGCAACTCTCAATCAATATTTGCTGTTCTCCTGGTTTAGGATTTATGTGAATGACTTAGCTATCCGGACTGTTTCACGGTAAAACTAAATGGTTTTGCCTCACGTAACAATGAATCAAGGTTTGTAGTTAGTCAGCACGAGATTGATATCTTTTGCTCTGGGGCTGGTCTGATCAACAAGTTACAGAATGAAGGGATGATAGTTGCAAATATCTGCTCCATCTACATTGGCGGGGGGGGGGGGGGGGGGCGGAATGTGGCTCTCAAACAGAACACAAACCAGACCGACATATTTAATGAAAAAAAAAGAACAATCTCTATGAAAATGGCTGCACACACACACACACACACAATTGAGAAGTGGAACCAATCCTGTTTACTGGTATCTGAACTTTGCCACGCCACAGAAGATTCACACAATTTTACTCATCGAGCTAGCACTATGATTCGGGTAAATATTGTCACTCTCGAGGCTTTCTCTGACAGTGGCGGCGTAGTGTTCCAGTATAATGATATATCATAACCTAGTGTTTCTGTGAATACTATTGTAGTCACCACACAAACATGAATGGTACACATTAAGATTGAGTTCTCACCGACCATTTCGCAGGCCGACAGTGCACTGACGGTGTGTGAGATGCAAACATTTACAGACACCTAATTCGGCGACACGGGCATTCTGGGTCGTTTTGTGAAGTGTGTAGTGAATGTAGCAAAGGCTGCAACGTCATTATCGGTGCGTGTCACGGCAACTGTTCATATATGATCTATGGTCACGACTGCTCCGGGTCTTGTCTTAGTGTCTGTCCTTTATGTTCAATGATTTAACAACATTTCTTGCATCTTGATTCTATATCTGCTGTATGGGAATTTTCGTTTGTCACTAGACTTCCTAGGTATTTGAATTCCTCAACTTTTTTTTTAGTTTCCTGCTTTCTATAATTATGTTGATGTTCTGTTTATTTTTGGCGACATTCATGACTTCTGTTTTGTTGATGTTGATTTTCATGTTGTATTTTGTGCCTGAGATGTTGAGTTTGTTTAAGTGTTCTTGTAGGTCTTCTATTGTTTCATGTATTAGTCCCTGCTCGTCTTCAAATAAAAGCTCGTTGATCTCCTCTGTCTCTGATGGGTTGGCTAGCTTGCATATATTGTCCATGTATGTAATAAACAGTAGTGGGGATAGTAGGCACCCCTGTCTTACACCTGATCTTCGAAGTGGTCTGTGTAGCCTGCTGCTGTTCTGACCCTGCAGCTGATGTTGATGTAGAGACTCTTAATTAGGTTGGTTAGATGTTGGCTTACTCCGTATGTTGTTAGTGTCTCCTACAGTTGTTCTCTGTTTACTCTGTCGGATGTTTTTTTCCGGGTCGATGAAAGCTATGTATTCATTGTGATTGTGTTCTGTCGTTTTTAACTACAAGCAGTTTTAATGTGAATATAGCGTCAGTTTTGACAAAGTAAAGCACCAAGAAATAATTCAAATTTTAGAAAGCATAAACGTAGACAGCAAAGATATATGCATAATAAAGCTCATGCACTTGCAACAAACAGCTGCCATAAGAACTGGAAACCAATTGGGAATGTTTGAACAAATAAAACAGGGTGTTAGATAAGGTTGTGTGCTGTCACCGCATTTCTTTAATATTTATAGTGAGATTATATTAAGATTCATAATAGGCATGCATGGAATGACAATTGGAGTTCATAATATAAATAATCTAATGCATGCTGGTGATACAGTCTAATCGCTAAGAGTGAAAATGAGTTACAAGAAATGTTGGACATTATAGTGAAAGAAAGCAAAAATAAAGGACTCTGCCTTAATAGTAAAAAGACAGAAGTAATGGTAACAACAAAAAAGGACAACACCTCCGTGCAAAATAAAGACAAGTGGAACAATATTAAAACAGGTAAATGAATTTAAATATTTAGGAACTTTGTTAACTTTAGACGGAAGATGTACACAAGAGGTGAGATGCAGAATGACCCAGGCAAAATCAGCTTTCCAAAAAATGAGGAAGATATTGTGCAATCGAGATTCTCAAATCTCCAGTTTCATCTAGAGACAGTTCAGAACTACAACTACCTGGGATATACTATAACCAGTGATGGAAAATGTACAACTGAAATAAATAAAGGAATAGGTATGCAAAAAGTAATTTCAATGCCATGAAAAACATACTAACATCAAAACAAATAACACTAGGGCTAAAAATAAGAATAGCAAAATGTTACATCTTCTCAATATTTCTGTATGGTGCAGAAAAAATTAGACCAGAAACCAGAACAGAAAATTGAAGCCTTTGAAATGTAGATTTATAGAAGAATAGGTAGAATTGGATGGAAAGAAAATAAAACAAAAGAGGAAGTTTTAAAACTACTAAAGATGAAAAGAGAACTACTAAACACAATTAGAGCAAGACAAATGAAATTTTTGGGTCATGTTAAAAGACACAGCATTCTAATAAAAGTAATATTGGAGGGGAAAGTACAAGGCAACAGAGGCAGAGGCTGACCAAGACTAACATGGACGAGTAACATCAAAAGATGGACAAGTCGGTCTATGACATTTTGCACCATCAAAGCAAGCGACAGAGTGGAATGGCGCTCCATGGTAGCCAACCTTCGATGCGGAGACGGCACTCAATGATGATGACTATGCAATCCATTTTTGACAAAAGAAACAAGAAAAAGAGTTCTTAAATGTTATGTAGAGCCAGTCTTAGTGCAACGTTTCAAATACTTGGGCACAATAATAATATCAGATGGGAGATGCACCACATAAATAAAAAGCAGAATATCTCAGGCCAAAATGGCATTTCAGAAATTAAAAATATCTTATGCAACAAATCTATGTCAATAAAAATGAGAAAGAGAGTTCATCGGTGCTATATAGAACCAATTCTGACCCATGGAAGCGAATCATGGACAGTAGACAAAGAAATGAAAAGACGATTAGAGGCCACATAAATTGGATTTCTCAGAAGAATGTTGAAAGTTCCCTGGGCAGCTAAAAAGACCAATGAGGAAGTTCTCAAAGAGGCCAACACAAAAAGGGGGCTCTTAAAAACATCAAAAAGAAGCAATCAACATTTTTCGGGAACATCATGAGAAGAGAAAAGTTGGAATACTTGGTTACAACTGGCAAAATAAAAGGAAAGAGTGAATGCGGACGACAAAGAGAGAAAATACTGGATAGCTTGGTGTCATGGCATGGAAAACTGTCAACAACAGAACTGATACGATGCACTGTAAATATAAAATTGTGGAGGGACATGATCACCTACGCCAACCGGTATGGCACATGATGATGAGAGCCAGTCTTAACATATGAATGTGAATCATGGACAATAGGACAACTGACATGTAAATCACAGGGGTCTGTAGAAATGTGGTTTTACAGAAGAATGTTGAGAATACAATGGACAGCTAAGAATAGTAACGAAAATGTTATGAAAGAGGCCGAAGCAAAAAGAGAGCTAATTTCCAATATTAGAAAAAAGAATCATCACTTTTTGGCCATGTAATGAGAAGAGATCAACTGGAATATATTGTAACAACTGGAAAATTGAGTGACGAAAATATAGGGGGAAGCAAAGAACAAATATATCAGACAGCTTAAGAGAAGGTCAACAACAGAAATGATAAATAACTGTCGAGATCAAAAGTTGTGGAGAGACATGATCACCTACGCCCAGGCCCGGTACTTGATGATGATGATAATGATGATGATGAAAGCGTCAGTACATCCTCTGTTTTTTTCGGAACACCATTTGAGAATCGTTTAACTGTAGTTCTATTATTGGTCTCAGCGTTTTTCCAAGATTTGGACATGTAGCTTTCCTACATGGCTGTGAAGATATATACCTCTATATTGATTTTGCTACCTTTTCTTTTACTTATTGGTATGATGATTGCCTGTTGCCAGTCTTCTGGGGCTTGTTGTTGGTGTCATGCTGCATTACATATTATGTGCAGCCATGTCACTCTTGTTTCTACTGCTGCTGCTAATATTTCTATTGGTTTGTTATTTATCCCCGGTGCTTTATTTCATGGTGCATATTTGATTACTTCTTCGATTTCCTCTTTCATGATGTTCGGTTCAGTATTTGTGAGTTCTAGCGTGGATTTTGTTGTCTTATTGCTTGTTGTTATGTTTAGTAGGTCTTCAAAATGTTCTTTCCATGTCTGTTGCATATGTTGGTTATTTGATATTGACTGTCCGTCTTTGTCATTTATAAGCTCAGTAGGATCATGGTTTTCTTTTCTCGCTCTTGTGGCTTTTGCTGCTTTGTAGAAGTCTCGTGTCGCTGTCTTTAAGTCCCTGCTCATGTTTTGTCCGAATTCTGTCAAATTCTTTTACTTAGCTTCTTTGATCAAAATTTTAACTCTTTTTCGAACTAAGACACATTTTTCATATTTTTCTTGGTTCTTGTTCTCCTCTCATTTTTTAAGTTTCTTCTTTTCTTTAATTGCTTCTCTGATTGTTTCGTTCCACCACTGGGTGCTTTTTTTTCCTTTCTTTTGTCCATAGCTTGGTTCCGCAAACTGTTTTAGAGATGTTGGTCTCCTTAAATTGTTTTCACTCTTCTTCTACTGTGAATACTTTGTTAGGGAGTTTCTTGAATTGGGAACAGGCAAATAATTGCAATGCTGCGGTAAAGCTGGTAGCAAGGAGCCAATGGTGGGGTGTGCTAAACACTCCAAGGTATGGTGACAGCTTTACAAATAAAGAACACAACACAATACTGACGTTTCGGCCTGTGGCCTTCTTCAGAATACATGGACAACGACAACAAGCGGTGAAGCACAATTACTACATGTTAGATGATAAAGTGGAGGGCGAGGAAAGTAGGATGCAAAAATAAGAAAAGAGAGAAATGAATTTTACATGATGAGAGGTATGATGGGCGTCAAAATATATAAAATAGAAAAAGAGAGAGAAAAATGTATAATAAATTGTACTTAGCTGAGCTCAGAGCAGGGAGCAGGAAAACTGTAATCCGTGCTGAAACCAGTCGGAATGACTAAATGACTAAAAGCGCAGAGAACATGTATAGAAAGCAACACGTGACAAAGACAGGTCAGTAAAGAGGGCAAAAAGGATCAAATTTCAGGAAAACCAAAAAGGGGGGGGGGAAAGGGGGCATAGACGAGGATACTCCTGGGACACAACAAGCAATACATATAAATCACTCAACAATGGAAGTGAGAGATCACGCGAGAGGTTAAGAGAAAGAAATAGAATGACACGACAAAGTAGTAAACTAGGCAGTGGGTGAGAGAGATGGACTCTACAGAATGGATGGCCTCGAACTGAACGAGTTGAGAGGTAGGTCAACGAAAGGAAGGATTGGATACTGGAGGAAGAGATACGGTGAGGAAGAATAATAAAGCCGGTATAATGAGAAGGGCGATAGAGGGGTGGTCCGGAGGAAGTTAGTCTATCGGGAGGTAGGGAAGTATTGGAGGAGGAGGTATGGAGAGGAGGGATAAGAAGCAGGTATGTGAAAACTGGATAGGGGGAGAGGCGGTAGGTCAGAAGTGAATGGAAAAAGAGAAAGTCTGGAAGAAGTGGAGCAATAGGGGATGGTGTGCAAGAGGTATGAACCATAGGAGGTAAAGAAGTAGGGAAATGATAGAACAAAGGGGGGAATGAAAGTGGGCATCAGGATAAGGGGGATACTGGAATAGTAGGTATAGATGAGTAGTGACTACAAGTTAATAGAGAGGAGAGGGGTGAGCTAGGAGTAGATCAGCAGAGGGGTGGTAGGAAGGACGAGGGACAATAGAGGTGGGCAGAGAGATCGTACGTACAGTCCAGGTGGAGAGGTGATATAGTGATAAAGAGGTAAAGGACATGAAGATAGTCAGAAGAGAAAAAGGTGTAGGGAGAGGGGGGGGGTTTAGGAGGAAGAAGGCAAGATGGGGGTTACTCAAAGAGGATATGAAAAGCAGGGATGGACGAGGAGTAGAGGACCCAAGAAGAGAAATAGGAAGAGAGGTCCATAGGTAGGAGGATGGAGTCGGAGGCAGGAGGGTCCTCAGAGGGACAGGGATACATTGATGCCACGAGGGGTGAGGCAGCCCCAACGAGCGATCAGACGGTGCTCAAGAGTGAGCCGACTGTGGTGATCAGAGGAGCATGATACTAGGCCAGTTACCAAGACATCAGTCTTACCTCGATGGCCCCTCGAGTTAAAGTGGGCTGCTACAGGAGTGTCCGCTTCTTGGGTGATGTCATTCAAGTGTTCACGGCACCTATCGCCGATTCTGCGACCAGACTGACCGATGTAGGTCAACTTGCATCGCTTACAGATGATGGCATAAATGATGTTCCGCGATGTGCAAGTGAATCCCTCTCTGATCTCGAAAGGACCATTAGGGAAGAGGACAGTGTCGGTCTGGAGAACGTGGTCACAAGTTTTACATACTCTCCGGTTGCAGCGGATAGTGCCTCGATGGCTGAAGTGGTCAGCAGGAAGACGGCCCCTGACAAGAAAGTCTCGGAGGTTCCGGTCACGTCTAAAGGCCACTAGTGGTGGGTCAGGGAAGAGCAGACGAGTAGTAGGGTCAGATCGAAGAATAGGGAGGTAGCGGTGGATGGTCCTAATAGCGGCGTAGTGGTGAGGGTGATGGGTGAGAGCGAGCACTACTCTATCAGAGGGGGGATGAGTAGAGGGGGTAAGAGCAGACTGACGTGAAGTGTGGAGAACTCGACGCAGGGCAGGGAGGAGAGCTGATTCAGGATAGAGACGTCGGCGGAAGAAATCAAGCATAAGGTGGGCATTGTGAAGGAAATCTTCGTCGTCTTGGCAAAGGCGACGAAGTCTGAGAAGCTGGGAATAGGGAAGAGAGTTCTTGCAGGATGTAGGATGAGAGGAGTCGTAGCGGAGGAAACTATGGGAGTCGGTGGCCTTGTAGAAGACCGAGGTGAGAAGATGAGAGGTGCCCAGGGAGACTAGGATGTCCAGGAAAGATACGGAGGAGGTGGAGATGTGGAAGGTGATGTGGATAGAGGGGTGGAAATGTCCGACATATTCGATGAAACGGGAGATCTCATCTTCTGGAAGGTCAGACAGACCAATGCAGTCATCAATGTACCTACGATACATGAGGGGAAGAGGGCCCTGGTAGGTATGGATGATTTGGTGCTCAAGGTAACCCATGAAGAGACAAGCATAGTCACCCACTGCCTAGTTTACTACTTTGTCGTGTCATTCTATTTCTTTCTCTTAACCTCTCGCGTGATCTCTCACTTCCATTGTTGAGTGATTTATATGTATTGCTTGTTGTGTCCCAGGAGTATCCTCGTCTATGCCCCCTTTCCCCCCCCCCCTTTTTGGTTTTCCTGAAATTTGATCCTTTTTGCCCTCTTTACTGACCTGTCTTTGTCACGTGTTGCTTTCTATACACGTTCTCTGCGCTTTTAGTCATTTAGTCATTCCGACTGGTTTCAGCACGGATTACAGTTTTCCTGCTCCCTGCTCTGAGCTCAGCTAAGTACAATTTATTATACATTTTTCTCTCTCTTTTTCTATTTTATATATTTTGACGCCCATCATACCTCTCATCATGTAAAATTCATTTCTCTCTTTTCTTATTTTTGCATCCTACTTTCCTCGCCCTCCACTTTATCATCTAACATGTAGTAATTGTGCTTCACCGCTTGTTGTCGTTGTCCATGTATTCTGAAGAAGGCCACAGGCCGAAACGTCAGTATTGTGTTGTGTTCTTTATTTGTAAAGCTGTCACCATACCTTGGAGTGTTTAGCACACCCCACCATTGGCTCCTTGCTACCAGCTTTACCGCAGCATTGCAATTATTTGCCTGTTCCCTACTCAATTGATATCGCTGCTACTTTATGTTTGTTTAACGTCATTCATCTCTGTGTACTTTAGTTAGAACCATTTCCACTCCGTTCTTTCACCTACCTATTCTATCTCTCGTCAGTCTCTCCTCGCCTTCACTTCTGGGTGCTTCCTTACCCTCCCCTCTTGCACTTTGCTCCTCATACTTTCTATTCACTACCTTCCCTCTTTCTATTATTGGCTTCTCTATACCTTCACGTATCCTACCTATCTTCATCTAGTTGGTTTATCTCTCATTTCTTTTCTCGATCTTCTCTCATCTCCTCACTATGCCCTCCCTCAAACATCTATCTCATTCTATCCGTCACTCCATCATCGCCTCCTTCTCCACTCTACCCCCCGAACTCTCTAACATCTCTAAGGACTTTGCCTTCACTACTTTCAAGAAAACTAGATTTACCTGTCACCTCAATTTCTTGAACAACTGCCTCCATCGTAAAATTCTCCCGTGTGGGTTCCGATCTCACTTCTCACCTCAAGTCGGTCAACCCTACCTCTCTAACTATCTTCGCCGCCAACTGCAGAACCTTGAACTCCAGCATGGCCTGAAACGTGTTCGTCTTGTCGCTTCTAGCCACTCTCGTCTTATATCCCACCTCAACACCCGCCAACAACACCTCCTATCCCAACTCCATCTACTCACCTCTAACTTTCCTGGGACTCTTCGCTTCATCCGCCATACCATCCACCACCACAACCGATCTATGTATGACTTTTTATCCTCTCAGCACAAACGTAAACTCTTGAACCTCCGTCCTCCTCCTCCTCCTCCCCCCACCTCCTCCTCTCCCCAATGCCTCTGACTCTAGCTCCCTTGTCACTTGTATTCCCCCTGATTTGCCCCTTTCCGACCATGAGCGCTCTCTTCTCAGCAAGGGTCTTAAGTTTGTCCCCCTTCGCCCTTTGAGTGACTCATTCTCTCTCTTACGGGACATTCAGGAGTATCACAGACGACTACGACTCAAACTCTATTACTTTAATCATCCGAACTCTTCCTCTCAACCTCCTCCTACAGACGAATTTGCCCGCTTTTCCTCCCGTAAATCTGACTGGACTCCCCGCTCGGGCGAATCACAGGCTTTGGACCAGTTCATTAACAGTACCTACCGGGATATTAAGGCACTTCGTCCCCATAGACTTCGACGCTCTAATCTTAGTAGTGAAGAGTACCAAGCCCTCCAGGATCTTCGCCGACGTGATGATATTGTCATCAAGCCGGCCGACAAGGGCGGCTCTGTGGTGGTATGGAGGAAAGACCTTTATATCCGGGAAGGGGATAAACAATTATCCGACTCGACTTTCTACCTCCCCACCCCCGACGACACTACTGTCTCTAATAACGCCGTGGTGCGTCGTACGATCCTCCGTTTCATTCAGGATGGATTACTTCCCTCTAGCTCCTCCCGCATGATCCTTCCTGACCACTGCTTGGGCAGACCCTCTTTCTATATGCTGCCTAAAATACATAAACCTGACTCTCCTGGACGTCCTATTGTCTCTTCCATCTCATGTCCTACTGTTATCATTTCTGACTTCCTCGACAGTGTCTTTCAACCCATAGTTATGGGCCTCCCTTCGTATGTCAAAGACACTAACGACGCCCTTAACATCTTTTCCTCTATCACCCTCCTTCCTGATCGTCACTACCGCCTCTTCGTTATGGATGTCTGCTCCCTGTATACTTCTATTCCCCACTCCGACGGCCTTCAAGCTCTTCAGTTTTTCCTGGACCGTAGGATCCAACCCTCCATCGCCACTGGCGTCCTCCTCCGTCTAGCAGAATTAGTCTTGAACCTCAACTCTTTCGAGTTCAATGGCAATTTCTTCACCCAGATCAGCGGTGTGGCGATGGGCACTAAAATGGGCCCTAGCTATGCTTGTCTCTTCATGGGTTACCTTGAGCACCAAATCATCCATACCTACCAGGGCCCTCTTCCCCTCATGTATCGTAGGTACATTGATGACTGCATTGGTCTGTCTGACCTTCCAGAAGATGAGATCTCCCGTTTCATCGAATATGTCGGACATTTCCACCCCTCTATCCACATCACCTTCCACATCTCCACCTCCTCCGTATCTTTCCTGGACATCCTAGTCTCCCTGGGCACCTCTCATCTTCTCACCTCGGTCTTCTACAAGGCCACCGACTCCCATAGTTTCCTCCGCTACGACTCCTCTCATCCTACATCCTGCAAGAACTCTCTTCCCTATTCCCAGCTTCTCAGACTTCGTCGCCTTTGCCAAGACGACGAAGATTTCCTTCACAATGCCCACCTTATGCTTGATTTCTTCCGCCGACGTCTCTATCCTGAATCAGCTCTCCTCCCTGCCCTGCGTCGAGTTCTCCACACTTCACGTCAGTCTGCTCTTACCCCCTCTACTCATCCCCCCTCTGATAGAGTATTGCTCGCTCTCACCCATCACCCTCACCACTACGCCGCTATTAGGACCATCCACCGCTACCTCCCTATTCTTCGATCTGACCCTACTACTCGTCTGCTCTTCCCTGACCCACCACTAGTGGCCTTTAGACGTGACCGGAACCTCCGAGACTTTCTTGTCAGGGGCCGTCTTCCTGCTGACCACTTCAGCCATCGAGGCACTATCCGCTGCAACCGGAGAGTATGTAAAACTTGTGACCACGTTCTCCAGACCGACACTGTCCTCTTCCCTAATGGTCCTTTCGAGATCAGAGAGGGATTCACTTGCACATCGCGGAACATCATTTATGCCATCATCTGTAAGCGATGCAAGTTGACCTACATCGGTCAGTCTGGTCGCAGAATCGGCGATAGGTGCCGTGAACACTTGAATGACATCACCCAAGAAGCGGACACTCCTGTAGCAGCCCACTTTAACTCGAGGGGCCATCGAGGTAAGACTGATGTCTTGGTAACTGGCCTAGTATCATGCTCCTCTGATCACCACAGTCGGCTCACTCTTGAGCACCGTCTGATCGCTCGTTGGGGCTGCCTCACCCCTCGTGGCATCAATGTATCCCTGTCCCTCTGAGGACCCTCCTGCCTCCGACTCCATCCTCCTACCTATGGACCTCTCTTCCTATTTCTCTTCTTGGGTCCTCTACTCCTCGTCCATCCCTGCTTTTCATATCCTCTTTGAGTAACCCCCATCTTGCCTTCTTCCTCCTAAACCCCCCCCTCTCCCTACACCTTTTTCTCTTCTGACTATCTTCATGTCCTTTACCTCTTTATCACTATATCACCTCTCCACCTGGACTGTACGTACGATCTCTCTGCCCACCTCTATTGTCCCTCGTCCTTCCTACCACCCCTCTGCTGATCTACTCCTAGCTCACCCCTCTCCTCTCTATTAACTTGTAGTCACTACTCATCTATACCTACTATTCCAGTATCCCCCTTATCCTGATGCCCACTTTCATTCCCCCCTTTGTTCTATCATTTCCCTACTTCTTTACCTCCTATGGTTCATACCTCTTGCACACCATCCCCTATTGCTCCACTTCTTCCAGACTTTCTCTTTTTCCATTCACTTCTGACCTACCGCCTCTCCCCCTATCCAGTTTTCACATACCTGCTTCTTATCCCTCCTCTCCATACCTCCTCCTCCAATACTTCCCTACCTCCCGATAGACTAACTTCCTCCGGACCACCCCTCTATCGCCCTTCTCATTATACCGGCTTTATTATTCTTCCTCACCGTATCTCTTCCTCCAGTATCCAATCCTTCCTTTCGTTGACCTACCTCTCAACTCGTTCAGTTCGAGGCCATCCATTCTGTAGAGTCCATCTCTCTCACCCACTGCCTAGTTTACTACTTTGTCGTGTCATTCTATTTCTTTCTCTTAACCTCTCGCGTGATCTCTCACTTCCATTGTTGAGTGATTTATATGTATTGCTTGTTGTGTCCCAGGAGTATCCTCGTCTATGCCCCCTTTCCCCCCCCCCCCTTTTTGGTTTTCCTGAAATTTGATCCTTTTTGCCCTCTTTACTGACCTGTCTTTGTCACGTGTTGCTTTCTATACACGTTCTCTGCGCTTTTAGTCATTTAGTCATTCCGACTGGTTTCAGCACGGATTACAGTTTTCCTGCTCCCTGCTCTGAGCTCAGCTAAGTACAATTTATTATACATTTTTCTCTCTCTTTTTCTATTTTATATATTTTGACGCCCATCATACCTCTCATCATGTAAAATTCATTTCTCTCTTTTCTTATTTTTGCATCCTACTTTCCTCGCCCTCCACTTTATCATCTAACATGTAGTAATTGTGCTTCACCGCTTGTTGTCGTTGTCCATGTATTCTGAAGAAGGCCACAGGCCGAAACGTCAGTATTGTGTTGTGTTCTTTATTTGTAAAGCTGTCACCATACCTTGGAGTGTTTAGCACACCCCACCATTGGCTCCCAGTTTCTTGAATTCCTCTGTTAGTTTATCTTCTAGGGTTTTCCTTGATTCTTGATCTTTTAATTATTTTATTTTATTGTCTGTTCTTTCTCTTCTTTTGTTTGTTTTCGTATATTCTCTTTATTTTTTGCTGTCTTGGTGTGATCATAATAATATTGTGGTCATGTGTAATATTAGGGATTGCTCTACTGTCGGTTACTCTTTTCTTGTTCTGTTGTCTTGTTAGTATAAAATCTATCTGGCTTCTGCATGTTGTATCATTACATTTGTACCAGGTGTATACTTGCGACTCTCACTGTTTGAAGAATGTGTTGCTGAAAAATAAATCATTTTGATTACGTATTTCCATTTGAGGATTTTACGATTAACATAATTAGCAATGTGGAGGTACAACGGAGGGGCGTCAAGGAATGGGATTTCGGTCAATGTGGTGGATAGGCGCCAGGAACCGTTGTGACTGAAGTGTTTCTTGCTGCACTTTTCTCATATCCCAAGTCCGGCTTGCTGCCATGGCTACTGAGTTTAGTGCTCTCTGCACAATGTAAGTTATGTGCTTCACCCTGAGAGTGTTTCGATATTCCGATTGCTTACGACGAATGATGATATAGGCTGACGAAGAACAGTTCAGCTGCGTTCACTTTCAGTCCCGCTTGTGCTTATTTAATTTGGCGTGTACTGTAGCTGTTATGATTGTTACTGCAGCTGCCTGTTTTGTTGTTTGGATCCTTCAATGAGGTTAGTTTTAATTCTGATGATTCCACAGTCGGTTGAGCAGTTATGGATTTTAATTCATTTGATGTGATTTCGATGCCTTCCAGTAACCATAATCGTGTATAGTTGAAGTGACGTCACTAATGATCGAGGGAAAAAAACGTTTTTGTTATTTGTAATTGGTGGAATAGACATTATGGGATATAATAAAAACATTACATAGAATAATTTATATCAAATACATGAGTTATATGGCATTGATATGCGCACTATTTATGTACATTTCTTTAAATAACTCTCTTCTTTATGAACATCTTATCTTAAGCGAAATAATACAAGCAGATATGTGATGATAGGAGGCTCATTTAACAGATCTTATCAGGATGTGATCTGATAATCAGAAGTGTCCCCCCGCCAAACAAATGTATTGACTCTATAGTTTCTTGATACTTTTGAGGGGGCGCGTGGGTACGACCACCAGGTTGAGGTCTCCTGCTGTGTTTGAGCCTGAATACTCACTGTATGTTAAACAAATAATAGATAAACCCATGGCTAGAAAACTCCTGATCAAATATAGTGTTCATAATCAGTCGCAAAATTCTATCACAGTTCTAGCCTGGAACTTCTTGCTAGTGCTTAACTCAACACAGTGAGACGTAGCAGCGCTGATATCAATTGATAATGAATTATATTTTTTGGTCGGAAATCCAATTTTATTAATATTTTTAACTAGCAGCAAACGCTTAGGGTGTGATCCATTGGTGCCCAATGTTGTAATCGAAGTCAATGGCCTTAACGTCTAAGCCTCTGGATTATTTATGTATTTTTTCTCACATTTCCCGGTCCAGTATTATGTCATTCCGCCTGACTCAGCAATTGCCCTCAATGCTCTTTTCCACGTCCGTCGCATAAGTCCCAGCTAGCCCTTTCACGTCCAACTCCACTGCTATACGCCTGTCGTCAGTGCTTTTTCAGCTCAATATCGAAATCTGTGTATGTGTCTAGTCTAAATGCATGTTATTCTTCAATCCTGTATTCGATGGTCACTAAGACCTTAACAGGATCTCAGTCAGCACACTTCAAAATATCGCAGTTTTAAAGTGACAACAATCGCAACAGCTTTTCTACGTGCATCATAGATATATATTAATGAGCAGATATTTAGTTTATTCACATGAAAACATACCAAAACTTGCACAATGTACACACCATCAGACATAATGTTAAAGTGTAAATATTTCATATATGCAGTCGACGTAGCCCGTATATTCACGTACCCAGAAGTTTACGGCATGAGACATGTAGTTGATAAAAATGATGCTACATGTTTTCTTTTCAACGGTCGGAGCGAAATAATGGACTTCCGTAGACCCTTCAACAGTAATTCATGGTTACGAATACATGTCGCATGTCGCGGTAAGTATGCATCCATAAGTGTAATACTGTTGAAATATGATATGACATGGTGCAATAATCAAACTGAGTCAAAGGTGTAAAGTATAAACTCACGTAAACATTGCCATAGACAGCCACATATTGTCTACAGGCATGACATAAAGTTGAAGCAGTCACTCTCCTTCTCTGCCTGCCAATCAATTACTCCTTTTTGTCATTTGCGTGTAAGTGTTTAATAAATGGCCTAGTTAAGTTGTGATGTGGTTAACATCAACTTACGAAACGTATTTTTAAATATAAAAGATCCACGGCCAGAATGATACTTTAGATAATAGCTTGCCCTATGTCTAGTTGCTTTGATGGGCTGATTAGTCTCTTCCCAGTCACTAGCGATGTTACCAAAAGTACCAGTAGAAACGTCTCAAAGCTACCTGTGGAGAAAATTCAAAAACTAACAGATGAGAAGATTCAAAAGCTACCGGTTGAGATGATTCAAAAGCTACCAGTAGTGATGATTCAAAAGCTACCGATGGAGATGCTTCAAAAAGCTTCTAGTAGAAATATTTTTAACACTAAAATTGTATATGAATCAAAATCTGATAGTGGAAATCATTCAAAAGCTACAAAATGAGATGGTTAAAACGTTGATATTAAAGATGATAACAATTCCATCACTAGAAATGCTTCAAAAGCTACCAGTTGAGAAGATTCAGAAGTTACCAATGGAGATAAATAAAAAGTAGCCAGTGGAGATAATTCAAAATCTAAAAATGTGATGAGTCAAACCTGCCAGTGGAATTGATACACAAGCAGGTAGTGGAGCTGATTCTCTCTCTCTCTCTCTCTCTCTCTCTCTCTCTCTCTCTCTCTCTGCGATCAAGACTCAATCAGAGTAGGATTCCAGACTCTCTCATGAAGTCAGCTGTCTGTTTAAGCGAATCGTTTGCCCCATATAATTTCTCTTTCAGGGAGATGGGCGTGGACCACGTTGCTCTTCTCAGGTCTGTGTACTGGGGGCAATCCTCTAGAACATGTTTTGTAGTCATATTATCCAGTGTACATTGGCATAGGCTGGTTGTACCTATTTTGAATTTGGTGAACATGTGATTTCTCATTCGATTGTGGCCAGTGCGTAGGCGAAGTACGATGACTTGATCCCTCCTTGATAGTTGGTGGTATCCGTCACTCTCGTTATGTTTTGGGTGTTCTCGTTTCCATTTTTCATGGAACTGATCATTGAGGATGGATTTGGCTTCATCATAACTGAGCGGATGGTTCTCTTGTGGTAATCACCCTCTCTCTTTAGCTAATTTGTCTGCACGTTCGTTCCCGTGTATATTACAGTGTGATGGTATCCACTGAATGATTACTCTCTGGAAGTTATTGCATAGTTAGTCCAGGATTGTTCTCAAGTCATCTAGTTCATTGTTCTTGGGGCTTTTTAGAGCTGATAGTACTGACAGTGCATCAGTGAGAATCACCAGTTTAATGTGCATATTATTTTTGTGTTGAGTAGCTAATGTAGCAGCATCTCTGATGGCCTCAGTTTCTGCTTTAACGTTGTTTGAGAATTGTCCAGTAGCTATTGACTTGGTGATCTCGTCATGATTATTCAGCGTCACGAACACACCTCCCCCTCCATTTCTGGTGACATTTGTAGCAGAGCTATCTGTGTATATGTGGGACCAAGAGTCATGTGGGTAGGTATCGTGTATAAGTTTTTCTGCTACGTGTTTTCTTTCTGTGTCTGATTGGGTGCCTTTTTTCATGATTCCTGTTATATTTTCCTTAAGTTCTGGTATTTTATGTTTTCCAAGAGGAGACATATCAGATGGGCCCAAGGGTTTCGATATTGTTTGCGAAAGTACTGGGTCTCCAGTAGTTAGTTTATTGGCAATTGCAGCGAAGTTGCTCCTCTTTAGTCGTACAATTCCGGAACCAGATATTCTTTGGTGCATGGGGTGGCTAAGGAGCTTTCTATATTTCTCCGCTTGTTGCAATACTTTAGTGACCCGTCTGTCATCTAAGGGTTGTAAACCTGTTACTGTTTCTAGAGTCTTGATAGTTGTAGATTTCATAGCACCAGTGATGATACAGGCAGTTTGGTTCTGTGTTCTGTTAATTTTGCTAAGGTGTGATTTGGAACTCATAAGTTGTGACTCCATACTCTAAAATTGGTCTGGCTCTTCCTATATATAGTCTTTTCAAAATATTGCTGTCTGCCACCCAGTCAGTTCCTGCCAATTTTTAAATAATATTTGTTCGTTTTCTGGTTTTTTTCCTTACTCGGTCTATCTGATTTTTCCAAGTCATTCTGCGATTCATGGTTCCTCCCTAGAGTTTATGAGGAATAGGTTGTGGTCTGTTTCCCATTCTTCCACTTCTTCGCCTCGGACATTGGACTCCTTATATCCCTATCTTTCAGAGTGGCTGTTAAAGTCTCTTACTAACAGACACTTTGATTGTGTCAAAAGCTGATAATGGAAATAATTCAAAAGCTACCATTGTATATAATCCAAATGCAGTATAACGGTTATGACTAATAAAGCTGCCAGCTGAGATGATTCAGAAGCTGATTGTGGAGAATGATTGATTCAAAGGTTGCCAATAGAGATGATTGAAAAGCTGATAGTTGAGATGATTCTAAATTTACCAAATGAGGTGATTCAAAAACTACCAGTTGAGATTATTCAAAAGCTTATATTGGAGATGATTCGAAATTTACCAGTGGAAATGATACTATACCGTTATGCGAGTAATGCGTGGAAAATGGGTCCAGAAATGTACCGCATGTTGCATTAGAAAAGTCACCTGGTGGACCAAGTTTTGGTTCGTGTGGGACCTGTTGAATGGAAAAGTGCGTGACTCACTTTTTTTCCAGTGTGAAAGTGAGTTTGTGAGGGAATTTTTTTGCGTTTGAAGTTGGGTTCAGGGAGACACTTGGTGCATATTTTCGGTCCGACTGGCTGCATATTTTGGGTTCGACCTGTTGCATATTTTGAGTTCATGGTAGCCACTTATTGCTGGTAATGATGCTACCTGTTGCATATTTTGAGTTCATGGTAGCCACTTATTGCTGGTAATGATGCTACCTGTTGGATATTTTGGGTTTATGGAAGCCACTTATTGCTGGTAATGATGCTACCTGTTGCATATTTTGGGTTTATGGAAGCCACTTTTTCTGCATTTAATGATGCTACCTGTTGAATGTACAGATATAATTTATTGCATAATTTAGGTTCATGGAAGCCATTTCTTGCAGGTAATGATACCACCTGTTGAATGTAATGAGTTAATGTTGTGCATATTTTATATTCATATAACCCACGTTTTGCTGGTAATGATGTCAAATGTTAAATATATGGAAAATACTTGTTGAATGTATGGAAACCACTTGTATCTGGTAATAACGTTTAATTGGGTTGACTACTTTCTGAATATGTCTGTAATTGAATCTATGTCAAGGTCATGTGGGTTCAAGTTGACGAGTTCTCAATGGAAGCGATTAATGTATGTCACGTGACGTCATAGTTGTTAAAGGAGAAAAGTCATTTTTTTTTTTAAAGTTTTTAGTTACGCGTATTGCATTTTTATGAAAAAAGCGTTGCTTCTTTTAAGGAAAATGTGTCTCGTGTGTTGTTGCGTATTGATTTTTAAGAGAATAAAAAATGTGACGTCGTTTATTTTTTAGGGAATGTGAGTCACGCGTTGTCACTGTTGATTAAGAGAAAGTTGTTTATAACAGGGTTGTGTCGGCATATTGGGTTATAGTGTATGGTGTATTTAGAAAAAAGAAAAATGCTTTATTTATAAGAGACTGTGTTGTGTGTTGAATAAAACATTGTGTATTGTTGTCGGGTATTTTTTAGGTAAAGAAAAAGTGTAAAGTTTAATGAAAATTGAGTGATGGATGTTTTAATGTAAGATGCGTATACATAAATATTGTTAGGGGAAAAAATCAGCAAGTTATGGTTAGATTTTGAAGTAGTAGCATGGTTAGTTTTAGGTTTTTTATTATGGTGAGGGTTAGGGTTTGGAACATGAAACAGCGAGTTAGGGTTAAGTTTTGGAGTAGTAATAAAAGTTAGTTTAGTAATATGGACTAGTAATAATGGTTAGGTTTAGGAGTAGTGATAATGTTGCTGGTTATGAACAAGAATTAGGTTTGAGGTTATGGTTAAAAATCTGGGAGTTATGGCTAGGGTTAGAATTAGAGATTCGTGAAAAGGGTTAGTGTTGAAATTATGGAATTAGCGGTATGATTAGGGTAGGTTTTGGAGCATCGATAAGGGTTAAAATTAGGTTTTGGATTAGTAACAATGGTTACGATTAGGTTTATGGATGGGTTTAGGAACAAGAATCAGTGATTTATGGTTAGGTTTTGGATTAGTAACAATGGTTACGATTAGGTTTATGGATGGGTTTAGGAACAAGAATCAGTGATTTAGGGATAGGTTTTGGATTAGTAACAATGGTTACGATTAGGTTTATGAATGGGTTTAGGAACAAGAATCAGTGATTTAGGGTTAGGTTTTGGATTAGTAACAATGGTTACGATTAGGTTTATGGATGGGTTTAGGAACAAGAATCAGTGATTTAGGGTTAGGTTTTGGATTAGTAACAATGGTTACGATTAGGTTTATGAATGGGTTTAGGAACAAGAATCAGTGATTTAGGGTTAGGTTTTGGAGTAGTAATAATGGTTAGGATTTTGATTTGTTTGAGGAATAGGGTGAGGGTTATAGTTAGGGACATGGTTACAGCTTAGAACATGATTTGTGTTAAGAAACAGTGAGTTCGGGGAAGGGTTAGTGTAGGAGGTAAGGAAAAAAGTTGGGTTAAGAACAAGATTTAGGCCTAGGGGTATTGTAAAAAATCAGTGAGTTAGAATTACAGATTAGAGAAAGATTGTTGATTAGGGCTAAAGATTATAAGTGTTAGGAAATTGAATACGAGGGTTAAGACTTGGATCAAGGTTAGATTTCTAACAAAGTATTTCCAAAAGATTTGTTGGCTGGAACAAAATGGTAAATAAAAAAAAAAAAAACAGGCAGGCAACATGTTGGCCTATGTATTATCTGTAAATTATGGAATGGTTTGAGACAAAGTATTTCAATATTTGCGATGAATGGAATAAAAAGGGAAATTTGAAAAACACAAGAGGGCACGTTTTCTTCAGGTTGCCTTATTTGTTATCCATAAACTAGGCAAACGTATGTGATAAGCTAGTTTATTTGAGTCATTATTGAGTTATTTGCGGGTCATCATCATTGCACTTCGAACTTGTCCATTGGTGCTCAGATCCCCGCCTCATCAAATCCCGCAGTCTCCAGCGACTGACGACTCCAGTTCTGTGTTGGTTGATAAGTCTTCTTACACGCCCACTAAGTTTCTCGTTTCTGGCTATGCTCATATTACCTCCCATCTCTATCATCCAAAAAAAAAAAAAAAGAAATGGGTTTGTGGTTGCCAAAGTCCTGTGCTCTTCTCACATCTCGGAGAGCATTGATGATGTCCGTCCTATCCATTGGTTGACCGTCCTTAATGACAGCGCAGCTAGCCAACCTGTCCGCTCTTTCATTCCACCAAACTTGCGCATGTCCAGGGACATAGATATATTATTACGTTAAGTATTTTTGACTGCTGTAATTAGTTTAAATATTGCATGCGTACAGAGCCCGCCTTCACTTTTGTATCATGCTCATTGAATCACTCAGTATACAGGCGTCGGTGTAGTCTTGTGACTCTAACCATTTGAATGCCCTTGTCACTGCCATCGCCATTGTCATGCTACTCGTGGTCATGACGTATGCACCACTGTCTTTGACTATTCTGCCTGCCGAGCGTGCTGTAAATCCCCACACACTCATTTTGCGTAGTATTGCAGATCCGTCTGTATATATGACTGCATCTTTCTTATCGGTGTTATCGCAGATGAGACCGTTGACCTCCGCATTGACCACGACTGAGTTCCCTACTTTTCCTGTCGAGTGTGACAATACACGAGAATGTCACCTTGAATGACGTAGGCACCGGTATCCACTCCTCGTCAACGTTAAAATTGATAAGCCCAACTATTTCAGTTTTTGCTCTTTAGAATAAAAAAGCAATTTTGAAGAAAACAAGCGGACGAAATTTATTAGTGTGCCTTATAATTATTTATAAATTAAGCAAATTCTTCGGGCAAAGTGTGTGACCAACCTTAACCTTTTTTCATAGTCTCTAGCTCTAACTTAACCTTAAAACATAAGTAATATAACCCTCTTTTTCCTCTAACTCAAACCCTAACCCTTTAATGGCTTTCTCTAACTGAAACATCTTTTCCGAACTAACTTAACCCTAAACTTAACAGCAACCCTTTTCCCTAACTCTAAAAGCATTTATCATCCTAAACTTAACAAAATTGTACACTATTTAAAAGGGAATCCACTATTAAAACAGGACGCCCGTTGAATATCTGAAGGTACCGTTTCAAATCGCATGTGTGTGTGTATTCATCACAAACAAGAATAAACTATGAGCCATATGTTGTAAGTGAACGTGTTACGTAAGTTGCAAAAGTGTAGATAGAGGTGGAAAATCTAATTTTTTAGACGTATTATTTCTTAACGTAGTACACAGAGAGTGACAGAGATAAAGGGGTGAATAAAGTGAGATTTTTTAAAAAGTTAGATAGAAAAAAAAAATAAAAATAAACTCTCTATTTTTATGCAGAAGCTTTACTTTAACATACTTCTTTGAAAGAAATATATATATATATATATATATATATATATATATATATAATGTGGTGAAATAGATAGATTGAAAGAGTTAGCGAATGAGCAAAACAGTTGGAATATTACGATATTAGAAATGTGAATTTGGATGTTGACACACTGTCAAACGCAGGAACCGTGATTTTGTGACAATTAAAAGTTGAATGGGATTAAAAAGGGATAGTTAAGTTTTTTTTTGGCAAATAATGACAACAACGACGATGTTTGTATTGTCTATGAAGAAATATGGGATGCCCAAAAACGAACTCAAATGTAGGTAGTGTAATCGATGTACACACATTTTTCCGCAGACCATTGGCAGACCACTCTTATAAATAATTTACTGATGATAAATGGCAATTGTGAAAACATACCACAAAAGAGCCTAGAAAGACACCACAGAAACCACCAACAGCAATTACATACCGAGTCTTAGAGCAAGGGAAATGTCAACATGGATCTCATCTAACACAAAGTCATTGCACTCTAAAAAAAACAAGAGATTAAAAAAAGCAAAAGAAATGTTACACTAGTGAAAATGGGTACATCACTAATATTATAATAATATTAATAATATTATAACTAAAAGAGAGACAAAAAAACTAACATCAAAAAGGTAACACCACTCTGATGATATTTTCATTACACTACAAAGCCGTTGCACTCTAAAAAAACAAGAGATTGAGAAATAATAAATAATGTTACACTAGTGAAAATAGGTACATCACTACTATAAAAAAGAGCAAAAGACAAACGTCAAATAGATGACACAACTCTGGTTTTATTTTCAATACACTGAAAACGCTATTCTACTCTAAAAGACAAAAGTTTGAAACTACATCTAAGGTAACTCTCTCTTTCCCTCTCTCTATTTCTTTCACCCTCCATTTCTTTCACTGTCACCATTTCTCTATTCCTCTCTATCTATCCACTATTTTTTTCTTTCTCTATTTCTCTAATTACATCTTGCTCTTTCAACATTGCTCACTTTCTATTTTATCTATTTCGCTTTCCTTATTTCTCTCTGTCTCTCTCTTTCCAATTATCTATACGTCTCTCTCTTTCTCTATCTCTCTCTCCCTCTGTACTTTCAAATCGATTAAACACACCACTAAAATTAAAAAGTTATAACTGTATTGAAGTCACAACATATATACATGTATATGTAGGTGTTATATACTATATTCTTCTATCTTTCACTCGCCCCATCCTTAAGTAGATAAATACAACGTTAATTAAAAGATTGATCACATATTATATATTTGATCAGTCTATTTTAACCCCAAAAAAAGTTCCATTGTAGTCAAAGGGACATTACAATTAAAACTGAATATTACAGGAGTTTCCTCCCGAAACATCGACATTATGTGAAATCAATTCTAAAATTCAACCTTTTACTATTAAGTGTATGTGATAAAGTACATTCTATTTAAAGTGTCAGACATTTTTAAACCTCTTAATTCCTTCACAATATAATAACACCACAATGAATGGCATCAATTGTTTTATTGCGTGAAAATACCAGCTTCCTTGTTGTAACAAGGACTGTTTTGTAGGGAATTAAGGCAAAGAAATGTAAATGAATACATAAAAATGCGAAGCTGCAGTAAAGCTAAATGTAAGGGAGAATTTTAAAAAAATAGAAAAAATGGTTTTGTTACAGCTTTACGTGATTGATAGACGACACACATTAGAACGAAGTTTCGGCTCATTAGGCCTTCAGCAGGAACAAACAAACAACATGGACACACAGAGATATGTAAGTAAATAAAACTAATAGTACATAGATAACTAGTAATGAAACACCCAAAACAAAATAATCGAAACTGGTACAAGAGAAGAAAAAAATATTTCCTGTGTCATAGACCATGGTCAGAATGCGAAAGACAGAACAACACGGGTGTAGAGGTAACTATACCTTGCTGGTCAAGACCGTGTATAGGATTCTAAAAATATGCGAGTGAGGGAACGCTGACTAGGATACCTCGACTGCAAAGACACTGACAATGTATGAAAGTATCTAAGGACCTATAAGTACACGTATACACATACACAGATGCGTGTATACATATATACACGTACAAGCAGACATGATCATACATATATATATATATCTACATATATATATATATATATATATATATATATATATATACATATAATGAGACAAAAGCTAGGAATAGCCCCGCCTTAGAATATATAAGGAAACAACAGATAAAATGTTTTGGCCACGTCACAAGGCAGAAAGAACAAAACACAACACAACGAGCCTTCAACAAACGTTGTGAGAACACCAGACCCAAGGATCGACCACGAAAAAGATGGGTCGATGGAATATTAGAAGCACTAGGAAACATAACAGCAGCAGATGCGAACAGAAGAGCAAAAGACCGCAAATTATACTCCCCTCGACGCTGAAAGGCAGAAGAGAAAGGAAAGTAGAAGAAGATATATATACATATATATAATTGTATATATATACATATATATATATTTATATATATATATATATATATATATATATATATATATACATATATATATATATACAGCATATATATATATATATATATATATAAATATATATATATACCAATACCCATATATATATATATATATATATATATATATATATATACCCATACGGGGACAATCATATATGAGTAGAAATGTGCGCATAACGCCCACATAACCAAAAGAGTACACATCGAGGTTGGTGTGCATACACAAAGGAGAAAGAATAGAACAGAAGAATAACAGGTACTCAAAAGGCGCTAGAGTGATATGTCTGAGAGTGGGGTACAATAAAAACATACGAAGGGTAAGTAGCACAGAAAAACAAGGTATAGGAAACCACCGAAGTGTATCATTGGAGACTAGTGGAAGCGAACTATGAATAGCATAGCTTAGTGGATAGACTAAAGTGCCCAAATATGGGCAGTAGAGAAGGCTATGCAATAAGGAAGGAACTACTAGAGGGAAACTATGTGTACGAGTAAGATTCATGCCTCGTGAGGTCAGCGAACCAAATTGGGTTATGAGGCGATTCTCCAAAGCAAACAAGTTGCGGTCACCAGAGTGACAATGGACAATACCAATGATGCGGTTGTCGCCCTTGCCCTTGTTGTCTAGGGAGTTGAAATGGGAAGACACTGGAGTGCCAGTATTCTGTTGAACATCTCGAAGATGTTTACACAATCTTTTTTCGCTAATCGTCTCCCAGACTTTCCAATATACGTCATGTGACATCGTTGGGATATGATGGCATAAATGATGTTATGGGACACACATGTGAAGTCATGCTTAATCTCTAACCGTCCATTGGGGAATAAGCCAGAGTCAGTGCGGAGCACATAGGCACAAGTGATACAGTTACGACCACAAGGGGCTGTACGAAGTGTTGAGGGTAAGAGCGAGGGAGATGGCTCCAAACCAGTATTCTCCCAAATTCATGTCGCGTTTGGATGCAATCATTGGGGGATCACTAAAAAGTAGACGTGTAGTGGGATCAGAAAGGAGAATGGAACGGTGGCGGTTGAGTATCTTCACGGAAGCCAAGTTGTGTGGATGATAGGTGAGGGTGAGTATAGTTCTCTCAGAGGGGGCGAGGGCGGTTGGAAGAAGCGAGTGCCTTGGGACGAGAGATAAGAAGGACCTGCTTGAAGGCAGACTGGAGGATCGAATCTGGATAAAGCCGGTGGTAAAAGAAACCTAACATAAGGTGAGCCTTTCGGAGGACATCTTGGCCATCTTGACAGATGCGACGAAGATAACTGTGAGAACGGAATTAAATCACGGCAAGAAAGTAAATGTGATGATGTATAGAGAAGATAACAATGGGCGTATGTGGGTTAATAGAAAATCGAGGGGCGTGAAGGCCAGAAGTGTCCAAGGAAACAATAAGATCTAGGAAGGTGACAGAGGAAGTGGGTATAGAAGATGTGATATTGACAGCTTTGTGATAGTTGCCAATGTAGTCGATAAACCTGGAGACGTCATCCTGAGGTAGATCGGTGAGTCCAAAGCAGTCATGCATGTACCGCAGGTATATGATGGGAAGGGGACCTTGATACGAATTGAGAATTTAATATTCAAGGTAACCCATAAATAGGCAAGCATAGCTGGGGCCCATCTTGGTGCACATGGCAACTCCACTAACTTGGTCACAAAAGTTACCATTGAACTCAAGGGTGTTGATGTTGAATACATGCTCAGTAAGGCAAAGAAGAGTGGCAGTGTCAACAGAGAGGTATTGTCTCTGGTCAAAAAAGAACCTTAGAGCCAGGAGGTCGTTGGAGGGAGGAATAGAGGTGTAGAGAGAACAAACATCAAGGGTGAAAAGTCGGTATGAGAGACCACGGGAGAGAGAGATGGAGGAGGAGATACTCAAGGCATGGTTAGTGTCCTTGACATGTGTGGGAAGACTAACTACCATGAGCTGGAAGACACTGTCTAAATGGTCGGATATGTGTTCAGTCGGGCAAGCACACACTGACACGATGGGACGTCCTGGATTGTCGATTTTATGAATGGTATGGTGCATGTAGAATGACTGTGTGTTACCGGGGCCTCATTATGAGGGAAGTAAAGAATAGTGACACTGTGACCTTCCAGGCATGTCGTAAGAGGCGACTAAGGAGGTTGATAGATGGCTTGATAAGCTGTCATTGTAAAAAGTATTGTTATGGAAACAGCGCCATATATTTTAGAGCAGTGATCTCTGCAATATGTGCCACTTTGGCACGCAAGGTTTCTGTTTTTGATAATGTGGTTCTACCCTATGTGCCGTCTTCGGCTCGAAAGGACAATATATAGATAGATAGATATAATGACTGTTTTCTACCCCTGCCTAAGCAATTGCCGTTACAAGACATTGATCCATAAACAATGACAACTGGAGCTTTTAGAATAGACGGAGTTGATTCGCGGGGTAAACAAAGTAATTTATACGATCACGGGACACATTAGCCTCGGTCTCAAGGAATTATTGGTCTCGCGTGCAGTGACAGGTAACTCCTATTGATAACCACAGGAGTCTGTCAACAAAAAATATTAGGTTTTCTATGTAATTCGGGAAACACACAAGACCACCGACTCAGGACAGGTGTATAGTTATTTGATATTTTCGATACTGCTGTCGGTTCAATGAATTTTGGATAATATTAAATGAAACAATGGATTTATTAATTTGAAAAAAAAATATTGTTTTTAATTATACAATTTACACTTTGGAACCATAATTAAACAATTTCTTAGCTAAGTGGTACTCCCCAAGAAGAATGCAACATTGTATAGACAACCATCTTCAATGTTCACAATTTTCAAGGCGTATGCAAACAGGTAGCTGGGATTGAAAAACACAACGAGTGGAGGGCTCGGTGGTATCAGAGAGTTCACAGCTGGGGTCACTTAAGACGACTATTAGAGTCAACTGGCGAGGGTTCACTGGTATCATGTGGCTGTAAATATCGTTGTTCCAGCAGATTCTCTCTCATTATATTCTTTCAACCTTCTATTTGTTAGTGTTCATAGAATACTTTAGTTGTGTGTGTTTCAAACTCTTGTCTTTCAGAGTGCAATGACTTTTTAGTGAAATGAAAGCAACACTAGAGGGGTGTCACCTATTTGATGTTAGTCTTTTGCTCTCTTTTAATACTAATGAAGTAGCCATTTTCACTACTGTAAGATTTCTTATTCTTCTTCCATCTTTTGTCTTTTACAGTGCAGCTTAAAAATAAATATATTTTTCTTAATCAACATGTGACAAGGCGTGACTCACATTCACTACAAAAATATACAACGGCACTCTCTTTTATTCTACTGAAAATCAATACGCTACAACACGCGAGACACATTTCCCTAAAAACAAAAAGGCCTTTCTTCCTAAAAAAAAAAATTCAATACACGGGATACACATTTCACTGAAAAATCCTTTTCTAACAGAAAATATACTTTTCTCCTTTTACAACTATGATTTCACTTGACCTACATTCGCCACTTCCATTTATAAGTGGTCAACTTGAACCGAAATGACCTTGACCTGGATTCAATAACAGACATCTTCCACAATTGGCCAAATCAAGTAAACTTTATTGAACAACAAGTGTCTCCCATACGTTTAACAAGTGGCTTCCATACATTGAACAAGCATTTCCATAATTTCAACCGGTGACATCATTATCAGTAAGAAGTGGCTTCCATACATTGAACAGGTGACATCATTATCAGCAAGAAGTGGCTTCCATACATTGAACAGGTGACATCATTATCAGCAAGAAGTGGCTTCCATACATTGAACAAACATTTCCATACATTCAACAGGTGACATCATTATCAGCAAGAAGTGGCTTCCATGAACCCCCAAAAAATGCAAAGTTCGAACCCAAAGTATGCATCAAGTACATACGAACCCAAATTATGCATCAAGTACATACGAACCCAAATTATGCATCAAATACATACGAACCCAAATTATGCATCAAGTACATACGAACCCAAATTATGCATCAAGTACATACGAACCCAAATTATGCATCAAATACATACGAACCCAAATTATGCATCAAGTACATACGAAACCAAATTTCCACGCAACAAGTCCCTCACAAATCCATTTTTCCATTCAAGAGGTCCCCCACGAACTCAAATTTGGTCCAAAAGGTGGATCCCGAACCAAAATTATTATGCAATAAGTGGTACATTCCTTAACCCATTTTTCATACATTACACGTAGATGATACTACTGAAGATTCAAAAGCTAATAGCGGGGACGATTAAAAAGCTGCCAGTTGAGATGATTCAAAATCTGAGAGTGGAGATCATTCAAAAGTCCCAGTAGAGATAAATCAAAAGTTGATAGTGGTGATGATTCAAAGATAACAGTTGAAATGTTTCAAAAGCAACCAGTTAATTTAATTGGTTGGTTGCGTTCGCCCGATGACTAAAGTATTCTAGAGTATCGTAGTAGACTAGAATATTCCTCTTCGTTATCCGCCCTTAGAAGGACGTAGTGGACGTGTCTGCGTTGTGTTGTGGTTTGCAGTATAACTGTTATATTTGCGCCTTTCTGCCCAACACATCCGTGTTAATTTAATCACCGGTTAATTTAATTCAAACCATATCAGCTAAGATGACTCAAAAGTCACCAGATGAGATTAGTCACATGCTATCAGTAGAAATGTTTCAAAATCTACCAGGGGAGATTATTCAAAAGTTACCAGTGGAGTTCATTCAAAAGCTACCAGTGGAGATTATTCAAAAGCTAACAGTAAGGTTCATTCAAAAGCTACCAGTGAAAATGATTCAAAAGCTACTAGTGGAGTTCATTCAAAAGCTATCAGTGGAGATTATTCAAAAGCTACCAGTGGAGATTATTCAAAAGCTACCAGTGGAGTTCATTCAAAAGCCACCAGTGCACCAGTGGAGATTATTCAAGAGCTACCAGTGGAGTTCATTCAAAAGCTACCAGTGGAGATTATTCAAAAGCTACCAGTGGCGTTCATTCAAAAGCTACCAGTGGATATGATTCAAAAGCTACCAGTGGAGTTCATTCAAAAGCTACCAGTGGAGATTATTCAAAAGCTACCATTGGAGTTCATTCAAAAGCTACCAGTGGAGATTATTCAAAAGCTACCAGTGGAGTTCATTCAAAAGCTACCAGTGGAGTTAATTCAAAAGCTACCAGTGGAGTTCATTCAAAAGCTACCAGTGGAGTTAATTCAAAAGCTACCAGTGGAGTTCATTCAAAAGCTACCAGTGGATATGATTCAAAAGCTACCAGTGGAGTTCATTCAAAAGCTACCAGTGGAGATTTTTCAAAAGCTACCAGTGGAGTTCATTCAAAAACTACCAGTGGATATGATTCAAAAGCTACCAGTAGAGTTCATTCAAAAGCTACCAGTGGAGATTATCCAAAAGCTACCAGTGGAGTTCATTCAAAAGCTACCAGTAGAGATGATTCAAAAGCTACCAGTGGAGTTCATTCAAAAGCTACCAGTGGATATGATTCAAAAGCTACTAGTAGAGTCCATTCGAAAGATACCAGTTGAGATTATTCAAAAGCTACCAGAAATTGAGTATGGTCTTGAAGTAAACTATCACTTGTTGTCCGTTTCATTCCATGTACTCTACATCATCCAAGCAACACTGTAGGCGACATTGAAAATGTGTTAGATGATTCTTTAGGTATGCGGTTTGGAAAAAAAAAAATTGACTATAGTTGTTAAGTAGTAAGATTGAAGAAGTAATGATGATTAAAACAGTGACAATGGTAGTGCAGTCATAATAGTAGTAGACAGAGTATATCACAGGGTAGCTTAATTAGGCCATTTATTAAGCCCATTGAAACGAACACTGAAAAGTAATAAGGAAACATACATACGTTTGTTCTTCTGAATAAGAAAATTGATTTTTTAAATATGAGAACACTAGCACCTAGTTGAACGGTCTTCCCTATAAATTTGAAAACAAACAGAGGTTGGCGAGCTGCAGCGTTGCTATGACAATACTGGTTCACTTATAAGAGCAGTGATGTATGCATGCTGGGAAAGTCTTAGCTCGATAAAGAGAGCTATCTTTATATTCATGTCGCATTCTATGGAGCTAGCGCTGTTGATGGATTCACATTATTTTTCCTCTGGCGTATATTCTGTGCTTCTCTTAGTGAAGTTGTGGCTCTGTATTTGTGTTATTCTTGCTGTGTGTAATGAGTGATACATTAAAATGAATGATATATTTAATGAACTACTGGAAAACTAACCATTTGCTTGACTTCCATATAAAGAAGATAAGCTTAAAATTGTGAAAAAATTAGGCTACAAACATCACTTCCAGAGATTAAAAATGAACATAAAGAAACGAAGAAGGAATATACGAAATTTCTTAACATATCGCTTTCTTTAAAAATAATACTAGTGGCTAGCTGGGTCAACCCAATCTCAGAAATTGTACTGCTGAGCGAATCTGCAATATTTTAGGATTATTGTTTTATTTATCTATTTAACTATCTATTTATTTATCTATTTATTTAATTATTCTGTTTTAATGATCCAAGTTCATAGTTATTTAATGGTTAGACTTTAAAAAGTGTTACCGTGGCTATAAAATATACTATTAGTTACAAAATCGTGACTTGTTAACAATAAATGCCCACCACCCCTCCCTAATTTCTCCTCTTCAGACACTACGCTAGTCGCTGCAGTGTTATTAATAGTTCAATTTCGAAATCAATAATTGATTTGCAGCTCAGAGTGATATAAGTATAGATGATTTATGAAATCACAACAACACAGCCATACTGACATTGGGAAAGTTAAGTGCAGGATTCAAAGAAAAATGGCAGAAAAGCGTGGATCTCAGACAGCACGTGATAGAATATTAAACATAGACTTGAGGCCAAATTAGCCATGCTAAATGTTACGTCAAATCTTGGAAAAGATTTAATACAAATTTCGTACGAGAACTCAGAGAAAAAAGTAAAAAATTAGACCAGAAGAGATAAAAGAACGTATATAGATAATATGGCAGATGAAGCAGAAATAGCCTCAATAATAGCAATTAGTACAACTGTATATAATGTGCAATAACAACGAACAAGCTCTTTTACATCCAAAGGATGGCCTGTTTTGATTAAAGCTGGAGTTTTACTAACTTCATGTCAGGACAACAAAACACCACGCTGGGCTGAATACTTTAAAGAAACACTAAATCGTTCACATCCGAATCAACTACTGCAATTTGAAACATAAAATAAACATACAATTTTAGTGAGCTGCTAAACTAACACAGCGACTAGATAAACTACGACGTTTCACTAGATAAACTACGACGTTTCACCAAAAGACTTCATCAGCACACAAATTGCGAAAAGAATGACAGTTAAGACGATGGCCAGGAATAATGCAGGTTTTGGTAAAACGATTAATAGACAATAGGGCAGGTGTTAGCTGTCCAATACAATTATATGTTCATTTTATGCTTACTGCAGCTATACTCACGGCCCCGCATAGTATTTCATATCTTTTATATATGTGATACATGTATTTCTCTCCGTGATTTGAAACAGATGGAACACTCCCGCTATTGGAAATCGATGTTGGGGATATCAACACCGCGGAATATGAATGAGCAGTGAAACAAATGACTAATAATAAGGCTTCCAGTGAAAATGTAATAACTGCAGAGATGATAAAACCAATACGCACAACACAAGTTTCCTAACAGGTGCATTTGTACCAGTATCGCCCATCTCTTCTTGTGGGTATATTATGTATGATGGGTTAGGCAACTATGTGACATACCCAGCATCATTGAACATACTTTGTAAACAGCCCACTAGTGTACACCGTCTGTGGCAACGGCACTTTTTCTCTGCTCGTATCGGTAACGTGTACCCACGACCCGTGAAGGGTACTGTTACTGGTCAGACGATGATGTCGATTGATATGAGCCGTGTTGTGGCAAACGCACGCTCGCTCCCCGTCTCCGCTGTCCGGTTCCCACGTACTCAGCTGGTACTTCGGTTGTAATTTAGTCTTACAAAACTGACTTCTTTATCTCCGACTTGTATGTGCCGCGACAACTCCTAATTCAGTTCAGCATATGTAATTACTGTTAGACAAATAAATGGATGCTCACTGGTGATATTGAAAAGGTCGTATACCCTTATTTCGACAGCCATAACAATTGCATCTATGTACAATTACTCACAACTGCCAGAGGTCGACACATCGCGCTCGGCCATTCAAAAAATCAGGTCACATAATTCACATCTCTACTGGATAAGCTCGCATCTATTCTTCTGTCCTACTCAGCCTTATTAATCACGTCTTGCTCTTCTCCTCTTCTACCTTTCAGCTCCCTGTGGAGCATATGTCTTCAACAAACACTCCTGAAATCGTTCTGTTTCTTGCCATTCTTTAAGGATCATTCCATGTCTTCCCCATCATCTTCATTTCTACCTCTATCAAGTCTTCTTCAAGAATTCATTGGTCTTCCTCTTTGTCTGTTCCCCTGGGGATTCCAAAAAGGGCATGTTGTGTAATAATCTAGGTATTTGACTGGTACATTTCAACAATTCTATGTTAGTGATTTTGTCCTACCATTTCCATCCTTTTATTCTGCGTAAGCATATATTAATGAAAGTCTGTATCTGCATTATTGTCAATTTTGTTGTTCTCCATGTTTCACAGCCATATAATAGGACTGACTTAACATTGGAATTGACAGTTTTTATTTTTGTATTTAAACTAATTTCTTTGGACTTCCATATATTTCTCAGGGCAACAAAAGCTCCTCTTGCTTTTGATATCCTTATTTTGGTATCATTTTCTGTTCCTTCCCCTTTACCTATATTACAGCCCAGATATATGTAAGATTGCACGTCTATTAGACGTATTTTCCAAATTGTATTTGATTATTGCCAACTGTATTAATTTTTATTGTTGGTTTTATCTCTATTAATTTTTAGTCCGAGCTGTTGTGATCTCTCATCAAGTATACTTATTCTATCCTGCATCTGTTGATGATTGTGTGATAGGAGAGCTATGTCATCAGCAAAGTCTAAATCATCAAGTTGTTTGGTCAGTGACCACTGGATTCCATTTCTGTTGTTTTAAGTTATTTTCATAATCCAATCTATGGCCAGGAGAAAGAGAAATGGAGACAGAAGGCTTCCCTGCTTTGCTCCTGTTTTTATTTCAAATGCTTCTGTAAGCTGCCCTTCATGCGCCACACTACATTTCATTCCTTCATGCATTGTACGTCTTGCTCTACTAGGATCTTAATAACGTGACTACCTCACTACTAGCGACTTATGCTCAATGAGCTCTTTTACTGACGTTTGATCTTACCATCGTCACTAATGCCCCCCCTACCCCTACCCCTCCCCTCCCGGGGGTAATATTCTCTGGAGCGTTATCGCTACTAACTAATACACTGTCTCTTTTATACACTAGAGACAATCTTCAATCTCTTTTCTAACTAACTGACTAATCAGATAATAACAATGCTAACTGTTGGGATCTCTTAGCCCCTACAGGCTAGCGTGTAGTGGCGGCACGGATACTGTTCCGCCCCTAGCGTGAAATTTCACTGAAGAGCCTGCTCTCTCTCTCTCTCTCTCTCTCCATGCATTAAATTAAATATTCGTCTCCTAATCAATTGAAACTCGTTTCCTCACCTCTCTACCAATCGAATTATCTCTACGTCATCTATCACCCTCTATTTATACCCTTATCAAACACGAGTATATGTCCTACCTCTAACACTATTCTACTCATCTTTCTCGTGATCGCTCCTCGTGCTAAGTTTCCCTCACTCTCTCTATTATTCCTTACTCTCCTTCTCTCCCTCCTCTCACCCACTGCTACATATTCAACAAGATTTCGGAAAATGAAAGAGTTGCTGCAAGCTATAAAATAGGGATTCTTTTTAAAATTCCTATGAAAAGCAAACCTTATGATTGCAGTAACTAAAGTGGAGTAACTATTTTTTTTCAGTAACATCCAGATTAGCGTGTAAAATTATGCTCAAACAGTATTAAGGAAGCAGTGGACAATGTTGTGTGTGAAGTAGACAACGTTATGTGTAAAGTAGACAATAGTGTGTGTGAAGTAGACAGTGCTACGTCTGAAGTAGACAATGTTATGTGTGAAGTAGACTATGCTATGTGTGAAGAACGAGCAGGATTTAGAAAAGGGTGAAATTGCTTTGATGAAATATTCACTTTTAGAATTATACTTGAGGAACATGTCGGAAAACAACAACCGTTAGTCTCAGAGACTTAAGAGGAGGACCAGCGGCATATACAGAATGTATTTATAGTCTATCATGCAACAAAACGATATACCACAGAAAGTGATAACATCATGAACGATCTATACAATGGCTATACATGAGAAGTTCGTGCTGAGGAAGGATTGAGTGAGTGGTTCCAGATCGAAATGGGAGTAAAACAGGGATGCATCCTCTTGGGGCATCCATTGATGATATACTGAGGAACTGTTGTACTGGCATAAACGGTATTAAGTGGTCCAATATGACGCAACTGGAGGATCTGGATTTTGTAGACTACAGTTTGCTCCTTAGTGGTAGTATGGATCACACATTCTCTATTATCATTGACTGGCAGAGCAGGACTTGAAATTAACAAAGAGAAGACAACATAACGGCTACCGGTCATGTAATAAAATGCCTGAATGGGAAGAAGGTCCCGGAAGTGGATTACTTTATATACATTGGTAGCAGTATAGATCAAGAGAGGAAAACTAGAAAAGAGATAAGAGACACAACAACGAATTTAAGCAGCTTTACATTTTTAAAAACCTTGAAAAATAATGGCGAACAAAGATACTCAGCACATAAATAAAATTTAAAATGTTCAACACAAACGCATTATCAACCGTCAATTATGTAGGTGTATGAAAGCTGGACAACGACAAAGGAGATGAGAAAAAAGTAACACATTTGAAGACACATTCTTAAGAAAGATGCTTTGCATTAAAAGAAAGTAATTCAAGACGAATGTTTAAATAATAGAAATGTCAGTTATCTGGTCTACTATTAAGAAAAGCAGATAGACTTATGTCGGGTATGTATTTAGAAGAAACAACCAGAGAAAGGAAGAAGACCTCGAAAAAAACTAGACTCCATGTCGAGAGACTCCACGAGCCCTTTGTACCGTCTAACAGCAATGGAAGATAGAAAAATGAAAGAAACATAATGATAGATGGTTATGGTATTTACAATATACGCACAAAGAACAATATGCAAGCAGAGATGTAGCAATTATTGATATTGAAATGTCTAACTGTTGTTAAACGATCTTTGTACTTTCATCAGAACACCTCCATAATGTAACAATTATGTATCAGAGAGACAGTAGTTCCCCTCCAACGGAATGTTCAAGTGCTCGCAAGGCAATTATCAGTGACACTGCAATGGATATCTACTGTGATATGAACTACACATATACACAAATAGTTTTAAACGGGATATCTTTGTGCTCATTATACATCAGTGGAGGTAAGGTTCGCCATTACACACCTGCAAACTTCTTATTCTACCTTTCAGCTCCCTGTGGAGCATAGGTCCTCAACAAAAACTTTCCAAGTCGTTCTGTTTTTTTACCATTATTTTACGATCATTTCATGTCTTCCCCATCATTTTCATCTTTGCTTCTATCTGTCTTCTCCAAGAATTGTTTGGTCTTCCTCTTTGTCTATTTCTTCCATGTGGAGTAAAAAAAAGGGCCTGTTGAGTGATACTCTCAGTTGGCTTCTGCAGTGTGTCCCCGATCCAGCGCCATCGTCTTCGCTGTATCTCTTTATCCACTGGTATTTGACTGGTACATTTCCATAATTCTATGTTAGTGATTTTGTCCTGCCATTTCCATCCTTTTATTATGCGTAAGCATCCATTAATGAAAGTCTGTATCTTCATGATTATCAATTCTCCATTTTTCACAGCCATTTAATAGGACTGACTTAACACTTGAGTTGAACATTTTTATTTTTGTATTTAACCTAATATCCTTGGACTTCCATATGTTTTCCAGTGCAACAAAAGCTCCTCCTGCTTTTGATATCCTTATTTTGGTATAATTTTCTGTTCCTCCCTCAATATATATTTCTACCCAGATATATGTTAGATTGTGCGTCCAGTAAAGGTATTTCTCCTAATTTTATTTTGGTTATTGTCAACTGCATTAATTCTCGTAATGTTGGTCTTAACATTTAACATTATTAATTTTCAGTCCGAGCTGTTGTGATCTCTCATCAAGTATGCACATTTTTTCCTGCATATTTATAGTACGCTCGGAAGGCAGAATAGTAAAAGAAGACAGTGGTGCATACGTCATGACCACGAGTAGCATGACAATGGAGGTGATGGCAGTGACCAAGGCATTCAACTGGTTAGAGTCTCAAGACTACACCCATGCATGTATACTGAGTGATTCGATGAGCAAAATGGGATTTTAAAAATAGTGAAGGCAGGCTCTGTACGCATACAATGGGTAGAGTCATTGCAGAAGTCCAAAATACGTAAGGTCACCTTTGTCTATGTCCCTGGACATAGGAGAGTACGGGGAAATGAAAGAGCGGACAGGTTGGCTAGCTGCGCTGCCGTTGAGGACGGGCAACCAATGTATCGGACGGACATCATCAATGCCTTTCGAGATGAGTGAAGAGCACAGGACTTTGACAAACACAGATCCACGTCACTTCTTCGGATGATGGAAATGGGAGTTAAAATCGGCACAGCCAGAAATGAGAAACTTAGTGGCCGTGTAAGAAGACTTATCAACCAACACAGAAATGGAGTCGTCAGTCGCTGGACACTGAGGGACTTGCTGAGGAGGGATCTGAGCACGTATGGACATGTTCGGAGTGCACTGATGATGACCCGCAAATAACCCAATAACAATCCCGTTAAAATCATCAATGTATTACACTCCCTCTGAATTCATCAAAATATGACACTAGCTTTGAATTCATCAGTGTATTACACTTGACTCTCATTTTTAATGTATTAGACTCCAATTGAATTCTTTAATTTATTACACTCCCCTGTATTCAAAGCGTACTACACTCTCTTTGAATTTATCAGTGTATTACATCCCCTTTGTATTAATTAATGTATTACACATTCTTGAAATGGGGATGTCGTCATGGGACGCACAAAAATGGCAGTTCATTTACATTCGAGCCATGGACTAAGCAATGTTTACTTTGAACAACACGATATATGTTATTGCAGCGAGTTGGCAGATTTTTGAAAATGTATTCAGGGGTTTGAACATAAATGTTTGTTCACAGTTCGTTAACCTTCGCTGTAGATAAAGTCGTTAATTTGATGGCTTAGTTTGTGACCTTGGTAGCTAAGGACTTAACTTGTGCAAACGGATGGCATTGGTAAGGATCATTTTGAATCTATGAAGTGGGCTCATTTTGTGTTTAACTCAAAAGCATATGTGCTTTTTTACCAAAGACTTTTTTTTTTTGGGACTCAATGAAGATATCCCCGATGGAAGAATAAATTGTACTATTAGTCCCATAAATGATTCGCTTCCAGAGGTTTATGATGTAAACAAAGCAGTTTTGTCATTGCAAGTGAATAATGTCCACACCTATAATTGGTCAGGATTGGGTAGCAGCAGCAGCTTTATAGCGAACACAGAAAACATCACAGGATTGTGCTGTTCTGAAACAGCTATGCCATGCTACCCTAGAATTGCCTTTAATAGGATTACTGTGACCACAAACCACTCTCCATGTTTGTGCCACATATTTACACCCCAGAAAGAAATTCTGAATATAACAACATCATGTGCCGTCTGTGATATTAATGACCACAGACCAGGAGCCTCCAGTATGATTGATACAACTGTTGCACCAAACACTTCATCAGCAGAGCCATATCTATGGAATGTTAATCTGACATTGTTCTTGAATGATGTCCAAGTTAATGAGACATCAGAATCGTGTGGCGGCAGCTACAAGAAGGGAGCGGAGAACATCATCAATTGTGTTTTTACTAACTACAGGTCATGTGGCTTCTGTTGGATTGGAAATGATAACTTACCACCCCTGTGTGTCTATATGTTTGGACTTGGAGTCATCAATGATGGCCTAACATCATCAAGTGCTACGACGATCATCATTTTCGGGAGGACGTAAACTTCCATGGTATATGGTGGATAGGCGGCAGGAACCATTGAAGGCTATGTCTGAAAAGTGTTCCTTCTTGCAGTTTCCTCATATTCCAAGTCCGGCTTGTTGCAGGAGCTACTGAGTTAAGTGCTCTGTGCACACCGTGAGCTGTGTGTCTCATCCGTTTTGATCCTGCTTCGATATCCCACTTGTTTACGGTGAATGATGATATCGTATGACGGGGAACAGTTGGCTGTGTTCACTTTCTGCGCGGTTTCGCCTTATGTCTTTTGGCGTGTGCTGAGACTGCTACGATGGGGACTACAGTTACCTTTCTTTGTTTGGGAGATGAGTTAGTAATTCGGATGATTCCACTGGCACGGGTGGTTGAGCAATTATGGATTTTAATTCGTTTGCTGTGAGACCGAGGCCTTCCATAACCAATAACCAATAACAATAACATTCTTGAAATTTATAAGTGTATTACAAACCTTTTGAATTAATCAATATATTATATTTTTTTTGAAATTTTAGTATATTCCAATCACTGTCGCATTCATCAATCTATTACACTCCCTTTGTATTCATCAATGTATTACACTCTCTTTGACTTCATTAATGTTTTACACTCCCTTTGTATTCATCAATGTATTACACTCCCTTTGTATTCATCAATGTATTACACTCTCTTTGACTTCATTAATGTTTTATACTCCCTTTGCATTCATCAAAGTATTACACTCTTTTTGACTTCATTAATGTTTTACGCTCCCTTTGCATTTATCAATGTATTACACTCTTTTTGACTTCATTAATGTTTTACACTCTCTTTGTATTCATCAATGCATTACACTCTCTTTGACTTCATTAATGTTTTACACTCCCTTTGTATTCATCAATGTATTACACTCATTTTGTCTTCATTAATGTTTTACACTCCCTTTGCATTCATCAATGTATTACACTCTTTTTGACTTCATTAACGTTTTACACTCCCTTTGTATTTATCAATGTATTACACTCTTTTTGACTTCATTAATGTATTACACTCCCTTTGTATCCATCAATGCATTACGCTCTTTTTGACTCCATTAACGTAATACACATCTATTGGCGTGTTTGTTTTCCTCCGGTGGTAATCAAATATCTTAGTGATTAAAACTAATATGGTTCTGTACTCTATATTCTCTGTCTAGTGTTTATGATGCCAGAAAAGGTAAATCTTACTTTTATCGCAACCGTTTTACCAATAAATATAGAAATAATGTTATATTTTAATCTTATCGCACTTTAGGTCGAAATGTGGCGCTGAGACAGGCTACTAGTCAGTCGAGCACTTATGAGGATGCATTTTCTTTAAAGGCTGTAGATGGTATCATTGATGCTAACTTCAAAAATGGATTTTGCTCTAGTACAGCAGAAAATAAAGCAATTATACCCAACTTGAACATCACTTTCCCACATCCGGTGACAGCATGTCACATATATATTTATAACAGAATGAATACAAACAGTAAGTTCTTTTACATAAAGTGAGGAACTTACACAACACATTTTATTTTGCTGGTTTAATCTTTCCGATGAACATTTTATATTTCCAGCTGCACCAAGGCCACATCCATCCTATAGGAAACTGAGAAATATGAAAGATAAAGAAGTGGACTCAGAAAAACTGATGAAAGATATTAAATATTTCTTTTCTAGGTCAGAAACATAACGCAACAACAAAGTTCCATTCCTTTGTCCGGCCAATTTGCCCCCCCCCCCTTTTGAGTTGTGTCTCGTTGTATGTCTCACATGATCCATCTCCGTTTCTATTATCCTTAGTTATCATTGATCCACCTCTCTCCAAAAGTCCTCTGTGTACAGTTCTCATGATTGCTTCTGAATCGCTTCAAGTCACATGACATATCGATATCCGTTTTTCTATTATCATTATTATCATTATTTTCATCTCCTCATGGTTGCACATAATCAACAGTTCATTAATGATAACTTTATTTATTCAAAATATTGTATACACTTTTCCTCTGTGCCATTGTGTGAAATAGTGACCGTCTGAATTTCTTTTTTTTTATTTTCTCTCATTGAAAGTCACTTAGAGGAATTTCATTTTGCAACTGTCAGTTATCCTTAGTTTTCCTTTTGTTCTGTATTGGGTGGGCCTCCAAACGTTTAGATTTTATGGATTTTAATTCGTTTGCTGTGAGACCGAGGCCTTCCAAAGCCAATAATAACAATAACGTTTAGATTGTGATAAAAATATCAAAGAATAAAGAGAACTTTTGAGTTGTATAGGGTGGGCCTCCAAACGTTTAGATTGTGACAAAAATATCAAAGAATAAAGAGAACTTTTGAGTTGTATTGGGTGGGCCTCCAAACGTTTAGATTGTGACAAAAATATCAAAGAATAAAGAGAACTTTTGAGGATAATCATGAAACAATGGAGAAAAGAAAGAGATGGAGAAATATATTGAACTACTCATAGCTTGGTTCTCAGAGACTGCCAAGAGTAATATAGAATAAGGCAGACTGGTAGTAATATTCGGGACTCAGCTTATTGTGTATATATTTATGTATTTATTATATATATTTTATGTGATAGAAGAGTAATTATTTGTATGGTGTGTAAGCCACATTCTGTCATGGCAAACGTTATTCACTTAAGATAAATGTGAGCTTTTTACTCGCTTCACTTGGTTTTTAATGAGCTTGATGGGTTCTCTGGTTACTGTGCTATTTGAGATTATTTAGAAGTAAGTCACTACACAAGTGCTTCATCATCCACTTCATAACTATTTTTTTCTTTCTTTCTTTCTTTTTTTCTTTCTTTCTTTCTTTCTTACTTTAACTTATTGTGTGGTTTCTTCTATTATTGTTTCATTATTTTCCACAGCTGAAGCGTCAGATCGCCTTAAAGGATTTATCATGCGAGGGTTTAACGAAAACAATACACAACTGTTCTTATATAGAGACACTTCTGAAACCATTGAAGAAATTTACGTTTTTAGATGCGATTACCTATTGTCAGGTATAAGAATGATTAATATTGAAGCTACCCATGTAGAAAAAGGTGGAAATAAGTTTCTAACTATATGTGAGATTCAAGTATTTGGAGGTATGTATTCTGCATGTACATACAGTTTTACAGTATATTGTTGTTTTTTTTTTGTTAACCTGAGTAACATCCTGTATTGAAATAGATTTTAATTGTGATCTTTATTTTTAACATGACGTGACTTAATTATTGCTGGTATGAGACGTTTATACTTTAAAGCTCATGTCTCTAGTAAGAAAATGCAAGTCACCTTCAGTTATTCAACTTGTGAGAAGAGTGTGACGTCAGTGGTTGATTATATTTTAAAATACTGGCATCTATTAGATGGAGCAGTGTAGTAAACGATTTCAAGCATCTAGGAAAATATATCATATTTTTGTAAAATAGATGACAAAATTACTACAAAGGACAAGGGGTAGGGTTCGATCCCAACCGACGGCTTCCGGGTTCACCCAGCCTTTAATGGGTACCGGATTTTTTTCTGGAAAGTGAAGCGGCACGGGCGTAATACCGACCACATTACCCCAAAAATCATGTGCCGAAGTTCTGTAAAATGTATGGTCACTAACACCATATTCCCTATACGCCACTTGGCGTGACGGGGGTACTTTACTTTTTTTTTTAAGATGACAAAATTATCATTCAACACAGAAAGTCAAATTAAGTATTGGAGCAGCAATCATCTCTCCACAACTCCAAACAGTACAGTTCAGCACAAAGAACTTTCTTATAAAAAAATATTTACCTCCACTATGTTACCAGTGCTAAATTTACTCTAACCAAGTGTAAAAAGCAAGTTAATCACACTCAGAAAAGAGATATTTGTAAAAGAGAAATATGAAACGATGTTATAAGAGAAAGATTTGGCATATCATCTTTTTTTTTAAATATAAATTTACCTACAGGGAGACTACAGTAGATTTCCTCTGAATATTTTTATATTCCAGTTTCTTGAACTCAGAGTTAGCTTTCTGGGGCCTTATTTAACTAGCGCTTGTATTTAAACATGGTACCTTAGGTTATTAGAGAAAGGGAGCCGCGATAGCTCAGTGGTTAGTGAACTGGACTACAAAGGACAAGAGTTAGGGTTCGATCCCAGCCGACGGCTTCCGAGTTCACCCAGCCTTTAATGGGTACCGGATTTTTTCAGGGAAAATAAAGCGGCAAGGGCGTGAAACTGACCTCACTACCCCAAAAATCATGTGCCGAAGGTCTGTAACATTTATGGTCACTAACACCATATTACCTATACGCCAATTGGCGTGACGTGGGTACTTTACTTTTTTACTTTTTGTTAGAGAAAAATACACCCCTGTCTACTACCTAAGAGTTCACTAATATCTTCAGTGTTGTTCTACACTATCACAGTAATGAATACAAGATATCAATGGGGCCGGTCATTTATCTTATGCTGAAGATGGTTTGGTGTATCGTCAGGGCATTTACATAAATAGAGTTTAGCCAAAAAAGAATTCAGAGCTTGATCGTACGAATGCGAGGTCTGGTGCTAGTAGCATTTGTCAATCCCAACAAAGACAACGTCGTCATGATTCTCTTTGAATATTGGCGTAGTCAACAAATACAAGCTAAATGTGAGTCTTTGTTCAGAAATGGCGGAGAGAGCTCAAGGAATGAGCTGCCAAGTTGAGTGGTATGTTCGAAGTCTTACTTTACCAAACATGTAGATCAGGTGGTGCTGAAAACTAAAGTAGACTTGTAAGACAACTCACTTCTGGTGTCGTTAATCGCTGCTTGTTGGAGGTTATCATCATCATCATCATTGAGTGCCTTCTCCGCATCGAAGGTTGGCTACAATGGAGCGCCATTCTACTCTGTGTCTTGCTTGGAGGTTATACTATTATTATATTTTGCAATAAAAATGATCTATCTACAAAACTAAACTAAACTAAACTAAACTAAACTAAACTAAACTACACTAAACTAAACTAAACTAAACTAAACTAAACTAAACTAAACTAAACTAAACTAAACTAAACTAACTAAACTAAACTAAACTAAATTAAACTAAACTAAACTAAACTAAACTAAACTAAACTAGTCTAAACTAAGATCAAGAATTAAAATCTTGAATACATCTCAACACTTGATGTGATAACATGAGTAAGAAGAGAGTGTATGAGAGAGAGAGAGACAGTAGAGAGAGAAAGAAGTTGGGATAGAGTAATATAAGATTCACTGTTTCAACACTGTGGTTGTGATGCTCACAATTTAGTTCATGCAAGTAGTTTTTGTCTGGTTAGACGTTGTCTGACAGCTACAAGTTCTGTTCTCTGCTGAAGATCAAACTCTTGGTTTCCTATTTTTGTTGTTTAATTGGGTCACGGAGTCTGGCTTTCTTTGGTACCTGTACTGAGACTCAATTCTTTGGTTAATGGCCTAATCTATTTCTATTGTTACTTGCTTCTTAGAATCTGTTTTCATTGCGTTAATCCAAAACAACCCGTGTTGTTATCTGAAGCAATGATACTCCAAGTTTAGAAAACCTATCTGCTTCTACATTGCCTAGAATGTCAACATGCTCGGGGATCCGTTGCAGAGTAATCGTGACGTCATATGAAATAGATCATTTGTTCCTTATGTGGATCAGTAGTACAATTAAATCACACAATGAGACCAGAACGTTTTCACCGGCTTTAGATCTTGAGCATTTCTTTGATTTTCAAAGTCTGTGGTTGTGAACTATTTCTGGCAACAATTTACTGGGCTCCACAATTTCACCTTCACATCCCCCCATTGTTTACCTTGACCCTTGATTTACCTTGACCGATATTATCTCACTTCTAACTAGACAGTCACACAAGCTATTTTATAGAACACCACAAGGATAAAGAGCAATGATCGACAGAGCATTTATTCATAACTCCAGTGATGATGTCAGTTTAATTATTGGAATACATTAATGAATTCAATGCTTTCTCTTCTATAACGACCACACTACAATTTGCCCTCTTTAGTCTTTGTCTTTAGAAACAATATTAAATGAACATATTTATTGTTGTGTAGTAACCGACTTCAACACGACATTTGTGCGTAGCGTATTTCTCATGCCTCATCTGTCTCTGAAGTCACCACTCAGATCTGGGGTAGGATCTTCATTAATTGTTTCCATGTCAGCGTGTTTCTCCTGCCTCATCTAATTATACTAACTAGTCAGACTACAAGTCTGTTTTTGGAGTTACCACTTAGATCTGGAGTAGGATCTTCATTAATTGTGTCCATGTCAGCGGAAAGCGTTAAGCTGTAGACCACTTCCAAGTCCATGTTCTTCATTCATCGATTGCTTTATTTCCCTATTCTTTAACCAACAAACAAACACATAGACACTATTTTTAAAAAAGTTCTTAATCATTAAACACTAATAGTCAATAAGCAACTCATAGATTAAATTGCCGTACATCCGCTAAAGACTAACTAGGACGTTTATTTATAATGACCGTGTTTAACTTACGTACTTTACTTACCTATATTATTTGAAGACAATTGTAATGTGCGAGCTCCAGATTCTAACGTTAAACCTACCATTACCATATATTCACAGACATTGTGTGCCCTCATGGTTGGTTTGGTCGAGAATGTGAATTTAAATGCCACTGTGCAAACACAAGCGAGCATTGTTTTGTTAGTACTGGTGGATGTACTTCTGGATGTGCTGCTGGATTCAGCGGAGAAGGATGTCAACATAAGAGTCAGTGAACATATTTGTATTATTTTCTTGCTCGTCGTTAGCTGTTAATGTCATCAATTACTATAGAACCAATTATATATTTAATAGAGGCTTCCTAAAACATGAGACCTTGCTGCAGAAATTCTAGAATACAATTTCAGGAAAAGTTAAATATGACGAGGGTCTCACTTGTTACTGAACCCAGTATTTACTCAAATATTGTAACACCAATGATTATAGTGACATTAAATGTGAACATGGGTAGGTTAATTGTGTGGGAAATAAAATGTGTTGGTATTGTGTGTGTGTGTGTGTGTGTGTGTGTGAGAGAGAGAGAGAGAGTGTGAGTATGTGTGGCGCCTTATTGTAGTGGCACCTAATAGTGCATGATGAGCACCTCTGATAATATCTAGGTCTAATATCTTGGTAGAGTGTCTCCACACAATACAGTTGTTGTTCGTGAGTATTATTGTACAGTATGCATATATTACACAGAATATTTGAGAAAAAATTTATACATTTGAGAAGCAAGTGCCTAGTGGTATAACAATTAATGAAATGTTGGTTCCGTAACGAGTGAGACACCCAGCTGTAAGATTTTTTTACAATCAATGATCACGCTTGGTAGATTTGATATCTTCGAGTGTCATAACATGTTTGTGTGTAAATTTGTTTTATTATTTTTTTTTTTTTAATTTCACATAACATTACGATTTTATATGTGTACGTCCAAAGAGTTCATCAATTCTTTTTACAATAAATTATCATGCTTGGTAAATTTGATATCTTCGAGTGTCAGAAAAGTAATCTAAACATTAACAAAAACTTGCAAATTGTATTAGAATTTGACATAACATTACGATTTTCAATGTCATGCCCCGATAGCTTCGATGGTAAATACGGAACACAAATAATAAAATTTTGAAAGAGTAATTTTTTTAAATTGAAAGATAATTATGTATTACCCGTTATGAAAAGTGATAAAATACTATCTAGAAATAAAACAACAATGTAATACGACAGACAAATGTTCAAAAATGAGGAAAATAAGAAATAATGTCCGAGTAAAAAAAAATCAATAAAATGCTTATTCACGCCAAGTGGCGTATAGGGAATTTGGTGTAAGTGACCGTAAATTGTAAAGTCCTTCGAAATATGATTTTGTGTATGAGTTCGCGCAATGTCTGAGTAGGTAATAATTAAATCTTTGAGACAACAGTGTTGAAAACTTGAACAATTCTAAAAATATAGTGAAGGGGATATATAATTTGAAGAGACAAAAACGAAACTTGACATCAAGATTGGAACAATGAACGCCAGAATGATTGATGTATATAGTTTAAGGGAGGAACTGCAGATTAATGCCGTCCCGCTTTAAGCAATTCTGATCGGCAGGTCGCTTGATTGGAAATTATTATATTTCTACTGCCAATGGACTGAAGTTAAATACAATACAAAAATAAACATCCATAATCTCAAAATTACAATATCAAGCAAATAAAAGCAATACAAATGTACTTTCAATGAAAGATTGAGTTCAAACTATTTCTTTATTTTGTATTGTAGTAGTCGCGTGCATTGAATCTGTACAACCATCTTATTAAAACATGTAAGCTCTTCATTAAACATGTAAGCTCTCCATTTAACATGTATAGTTTATTGTTCACATTTCATTCTCTTTTCTAAGCCCTTCTCTAATCGCAACATCTCATCCTTAGTATAAGAGCTAAATACTTTCGAAATGCACGTGAGCAGTATCATCATAATTGAGTACCGTCTCCGCACCGTAAGTTGGCTACCATGGAGCGCCATTCCACTCTGCCTCAAGTGATGGCTGTGACATCATATGTGACCCGGAAAATGCAGACTGTACGTGCAAGGAAACGTACTACGGGTCAGACTGCTCTCAAATCTCCGGACAACTGTTTGAACGAAACCTGTGAACAGTTAATCGAAGCCTGCGTCTCATATGTCGATTCCCACGTTAAGAAGAGTCTGCCGACTACAACAAACCCAAGCATATGGATACCTCAATGTGTTTATGTGCTAGACTTGGTTCATGCCTTGGTGTTTTTCCGTGAAGCCATCACTCATATCTTAATGTGTTTCTGTGCTAGTCATAGCTCATATCTTGGTGTGTTTTTGTGCTAGCCGTGGCTCAAATCTTAGCTTGTGTGTGTGTGCGTGTGCTAGCCATGGCTCATATCTTGGTGTGTGTCATGTTAGTCATATCTCATATCTTGGTGTGTCCGTGTTATTCATGTATCATATTATTATGTGCGTCTTAATTTAGTAATATATCATATCTAAGAGTGTATCTATGTTAGTCATGTGTCATATCTTCGTGTTTGCATGTCTGGGTTAGGGATATCTTATATCTTGGTGTGCATGTTTATGTTAGTCATATCTCCTATCTTTGTGTGTGCATGTCTGTGTTTGTCACATCTCATATCATTGTGTGTGCATGGATATGTTAGTCACATCTCATATCTTTGTGTGTGCATGCCTATGTTAGTCATATCTTATGTCTTTGTGTGTATGTCTATGTTAGGTATGTGTCATATCTTTGTGTGTGCATGTCTATGTTAGTCATATCTCATATCTTTATGTGCATGTCTATGCTAGTCATGTGTCATATATCTTGATGTGTGTAGGTGTTAGTCATGTCTCGCATCGCTGTGTACATGTCTGTGTTATTCACATCTCATATCTTTGTGTGTGCATGTCTGTGTTAGTCACTCTAGTGACTCGGGCAGATGGTGCTCGTAAACCTGGGAGGGCCGACCATCTAAGGGCAGAATCCCCCTACAGAAAAGACAATCTGCTGCCTTGCAGGAAGACTGGGGACAATCAAAGACTAAGGAAAGCAAACCTGAATAAAATGCTGGCTGAAATCGGATGCACTGGGCCACTGGCGCAGAACACAGTGCAACGTTTTTAACGGGTGTTCAATCAGAGTGGATCTGGCAGACTCTAAATGTGATGTTCCGTCTGTGGGGGCGATCAACACACTTAACCTGACAGCTGACTTCATGTGAGTGTCTGGAATCCTACTCTGATTGAGTCCTGATCGCAGAGAGAGACACTTGGCGTTAAGCGCAGAAATGGAGATGGTGTTGACCTAGAAGATAAAAGGATGAAAACATCAAGAGATTCTCTACAGACTGCACTCAATGAGGCAACAACACAACCATAGTGACACATGAACGTCCAGATTGCCACTTACAATAGCAATGTCTTCCTCTGTACTTGCTCCCTGATGTCTATATTAAAGCACACATACAAGAAAGCACATATTCCCCACACCTTAAGGCATATGCGATGGAACATAAAAGGATTTGAAAGTTCTCACCAGGATTAATGGAAGGATAGGTTGAAATGTCTCATTACTCAACTGAAGGGTTCCCCTCTTGAACCAAAAGGAAAATTCTAGCAGGTGATCGCACCTGCACCAAATGGTTTCAGCACCCCAGAAAGAGGCTGTTATGTACTTACTTACAGCTTAAATTATAAACAGTTTGACGAGGGTGTTCATATTCCAGAAGGATCACATTAAATGACGTTACTGTCAGAAATGGATATCGATTATAAGAGGAACGCCATGACAAAGACAACCTGCAAACCTTTCATCGGCTGTTTGAAAACGCCTCAGAGTAGGTATGGTAATGTCCTGACTGCAGTGACGATACCTCGTCAAACTAAAACTAAAACCCTCAGATTTTGACTTCCCAGGGACTTCTACTGGCTTTAGTCTGAACTGCATAGTGAACATAAACAGCCTAAAGTCTTGGGACCAACATAAACCGGAGTCTAAATAATTTGTGTTATTTAGGATGTCCGAGTGGATGGTTTGGCTCAAGCTGTCAGTTCGAGTGTCACTGCACGGATGGAACTTGTGAAGTCGACAATGGTAATTGTATTGGAACGGCTAAATGTAAGCCAGGATGGTTTGGGCCAGCCTGTCAATATGGTAAGTTACGTGGTAATAAAAATGGTCACTTCCAATTTCACAAACGTCTTTAATAAATGTTCAATAATACTAACAGCACCGTACTGCTATAAACATGTTTAAGCTTTTGATGCCATATTTGTTTCTCCATATTTTACAATAAAAAAAATAAGATATCATAATATCATTATAATTATGATTATTTAGTGGAATAATTGAAATAAGTATTTTACATAGCGTATATTGCCTTTCCAAGTGCAACGTTTCAAATACTTGGGCACAATAATAGCATCAGATGGGAGATGCACCACAGAAATAAAAAGCAGAATATCTCAGGCCAAAATGGCATTTCAGAAAAGGAAAAATATCTTATGCAACAAATCTGTGTCAATAAAAATGAGAAAGAGAGTTCATCGGTGCTATATAGAACCAATTCTGACCTATGGAAGCGAATCATGGACAGTAGACAAACAAATGAAAAGACGATTAGAGGCCACATAGATGGGATTTCTCAGAAGAATGTTGAAAGTTCCCTGGACAGCTAAAAAGACCAATGAGGAAGTTCTCAAAGAGGCCAACACAAAAAGGGAGCTCTTGAGAAACATCAGAAAGAAGCAATCAACATTTTTCGGCCACATCATGAGAAGAGGAAAGTTGGAATACTTGGTTACAACTGGCAAAATAAAAGGAAAGAAAGATCGCGGGCGACAAATAAAGAAAATACTGGATAGCTTGGTGTCATGACATGGAAAACAGTCAACAACAGAACTGATACGATGCACTGTAGATAGAAGATTGTGGAGGGACATGATCACCTACGCCAACCGGTATGGCACATGATGATGATATTGCCTTTTATGTCGCAAATTGTCAGGTTCAAGGTGAGTCTAAAAGTTTTGATATAAACTGTGATAAATGATTCCTGATTATATTGTTATTTCTTTATCGGATGTTCCCTTTTCGCGACGAAAGGACATTGAGATAACAATTATCTTGCAACAATGTAGACCTACTCCAAAATTGTCACTTCTTCGAACAGAAAATGTAGGAGCAGAACATTAACATTTGCTTGGTACGATCAACATAAATAACAATGTGGCGCAAAAGGTAAAGGTAAAGGTAAAGTACGAGACTTGAACCGACGTCTTAGCACGCGAGTTTCCACTCATATGTGCTCGGCCGCCTATCCAGAAATGTTCGGAGATTTCAGTCTATAAATATATATAGTGTCGCCTCAAGCATCGAAACTCAAATGCGGCAGTATAATTAAGGAACATCTATTTTGTTGGCCTTGTTTGCGTTTAAGCACAAACAGAGTTGTATGGTCATCTGAAGGTTATAGTGACAAGGAAAACTTATCTAGGGCTATAATTAAGCAGAGACCATCTGAAGGTTATAGTGACAAGGAAAACTTATCTAGGGCTATAATTAAGCAGAGACCATCTGAAGGTTATAGTGACAAGGACAACTTATCTAGGACTATAATTAAGCAGAGACCATCTGAAGGTTATAGTGACAAGGAAAACTTATCTAGGGCTGTAATTAAGCAGAGACCACCTGCAAAAAAAAAGATCTACGACTTCATTTACTCTAAGGGTGTATTCGGTATAATATAAGTAACTGAGTGGTATATGCATTATTTCCTCCTCCCCCCCCCCCCCCCCCCGCGCCTTTGAACACTTCCCATGCGTTCGCAGGAATTCGAAAATATAAAGGAAATTGAATTTCCGACCTGAAATATCATCCATTATCACATGATATCAGCAGCTGATATATCTCACTCTGTTGCGTTAATCCTTGCAAGCACATACATTTTTGACATAGTGCGGTTGGCCATGCGGTCAAGAATACTTACAAACGACAAGGAATAACAAGTCATTGAAGTCTGTCGTCACTACGATACATACTTTACTAATGGTTCCAGGCTAGAACTGAGATAGAAATTTGCCACTTATTATGGACAGTAAATTTGATCCGGAGTTTTCCGTAGCCCACAGTTTATCTAATAGTTGCTTATTTGCTTTGTTATATTTAATATCAATTACTATTTGTAATTGTTTTTATATTGCAAAATATCGATTCCACCGATTACAAATATCAAAGAAACGTTTTACTCGAACGTTAGTGACGTCATTACAAATACGCAAGTTGCCAATATAAGATCGGATCATATCTTTTGTTGTATTCGAAATGTCAGCCTAACGTCCGAGCCTTTGATTATTTACGGATTTTTTTCTCACACTTCCCGAACCAGCGAGATTAATTTTCGCCTGACTCGGCAATTGCCTTCATTGCTCTCATCCGCGTCCGTCCCATAAGCTTTAGCTAGCCCTTACGAGCCCACCTCTCTGCGATAATCCTTATGTAACATCCATGTTGTCTCAACTCGGTAGGCAAATCTGTGTTTTTGGCTTGTTTAAATGCATGTTATTCTTCAATCATGGATTCGAATGGCACCGGGAGCTTAACAGGATCTCAGTCAGCACTCCTCAAAATATCGCAGATTTAAAGTGACCACAATCGAAATACCGATTCCCTACGCACATTATAAACATATTAATAAACATATATTTCATTTATTCACATGAAAATATACCCAAACCTGTACAATTTTACATTCTATCACATACATTAAGAAAGTGTCAACTTATCATATATACAGGTGATAGAGCTGCAGCTATTGTTACAGACAATGATGTCCAAGTGATAGATGTCACTGATGGCGATGAAGATACATGTGTTCATTTTGACGGGAAAAGAATAACTCTGACCTGGAATTTAATTTGGAAAACTTGTTCATGGATCCGAATACATGTCGCAAAGCCCGGTAAGTATACATCCACAAACAGAATACTGTTGAAATATGACATGACATGGTGCAATAATCAAAGATGTAACTAATAAACCCATGAATACAGTGAAATAGGCGGTTACACATTCTATAATGGTGTGCCATATATTTATAGCATTAGCTCTCTTTCTTTTATCGCCAAACAATTACTTCCCTTTCTCATTTGCGTTTAAAAGTGTTTAATAAATAACAAGGTTGAGTTTTTGTTGTGGTTTATATCAACTTGTAATATGTATGTTTTTTTTTATCCAACACATACACCACTAGAGTGGTATTTTAGGTATTATATGATGGACTGAGTTATTGAGTTATTTGCGGGTCATCATCATTGCACTCCGAACATGTCCATAGGTGCTCAGATCACCTCCTCAGCAAGTCAAGCAGTGTCCAGTGACTAACGACTCCAGTTCTCTGCTGGTTGATAAGTCTTCCTACACGCCCACTCTAAGTTTCTCGTTTCTGGCTGTGCCCATCTTAACTCCTATTTCTTTCATCCGAAGGAGTGACGTGGATTTGTGGGGGTCGAAATCCTGAGCTCTTCCTACATCTCAGAGGGCATTGGTGATGCCCGCCAGATCCATTGGTTAACCGTCCTCAACGACAGCGCAGCTAGCCAACCTGTCCGCTCTTTCATTTCACGTACTCCCGAATGACCAGGGTTATAGACAAAGGTGACCTTACGTATTTTGGACTTCTGCAGTGACTCTAACCATTGCATGCGTATAGAGCCAACCTCACTTTTTTTTATCATGCTCATCAAAACACTCAGTATACAGACATGGGTGTAGTCTTGTGACTAACCAGTTGAATGTCCTGGTCACTGCCATCACCTCCATCATCATGCTACTCGTGGTCATGACTTATGCAGCACTGTCATCTTTGACTACTGTGCATGCCTTGTGTGCTGTCAATGCCCATGCACTTCTTTGGTGTCGTATTACAGATCCGTCTGTATAGATGACTGCATCTTTCTTACCGGTGTTATCCCAGATGAGACCTTTGACATCCGCATTGACCACGACCTGGTTCTGTTCACAACTTTTCCTGTCGAGAGTGACAATACACGAGGTTGTCCCCTTGAATAACGTAGGTACATGTATCCACTCCCCGCCAACGTTGATAATGGTAATCCTACAGACCAGTTTGATGACATCTTCTGCTCCGCCCACCATTGATTTGCCTCTTTTTAGCCTGGCACCTTTCCCTGTGTTGGTGGTTCGTGGTGTAATTGATGACCCTTATCTGCACTAATCTTCAGGTATGCTCGTGCCCTCCACATCTTGATTATGTCATCCATGGTTGGAAAGTCTAGAAGATACCTCATTGCTACACAGGGAGTGTCCCTCGTACACCCCAGGATAATGCTCATGGCATCATTCTGTATTATCTCTAGCCTGTCAATTTGAGTCGTACTGACAGTAAGAATTGCCAGGGCATACTCGATTAGTGCGAGGGCTAATCCCTGGAAAAGAAGAGTAAGTAGCCCCTGCTCGATGTTGGCAGCTGCCATGACCTTCAAGGCGGCTAATCCTTTACTGGATTTTGTTATCACATGGTCAACGTGGTCCCGAAAACATAGGCTGCGATGAAACTTAACTCCGAGGTATGTCATCAACTTGTCCCTGGTCACCTCATCAGCTCCCATTCGTACTATCGGTGTGGTCGTATTAACGATATGATTGTTAAGGGAGAACCATGAAACTGATGCTTTATTAGTATTAACCAACTTACCTGAAACCCCACACCAGGAAGAAATGCGATCGGGTTCGTCCTGCAATATGGAGGCGATTTCCCATCTATCTCTTCGCTGTCGATATACCAGAATATGTTCTATAAAAGTCATAGTTCTTCCCCTCCCATTCAGCTGTTGTTCAGTGAGCGTTATTGTGTACACGTTAAATAGAACTGGTGACAATGGTGAGCCTTGTGGCAGCCTGGACAAATATATGTTGGCTCGGAAGACCAACCTTCACATCTGAGTATCACCTTCCTCTGAAACAGTGCAGCAGCGATCCATCTAATGATTGACTGATTAGTCACTTACCAGTCTGCAGCGATGTTCTCAAAAATGCCGGTAGAAATGCTTCAGAAGCTACCAGCTGAGATGATTCAAACGCTACCAGTGGAGATTGAGTATGGTCTCGAAGTATGAACTATGAATCGTCGTCCGTTTCATTCCACATATTCTATAGCATCTAGGCAACACAGTAGGTAGCATAGTAAATGTGTTAGATGATTCGTTTTGGAATGTGGTTTAAAAAGGTGTGACCATAATTGTTAAATAATAACACTGTAAGAAGTAATGATGCTTATAACATTGGCAGTGGCAGCTGTAGTAATAATAATGGTAATCAGAATATATCCCAGTCTAGCTTAATTAGGTCAGTTGTTAAGCCCAGTGAAACGAACACTGAAAAGTAATAAAAATGCATACATAAGTTTGTTTATTTCAATAAGAAAAATGAAACAATGGTTTCATTGTAACACACTTGTTGTGCTCCTGTTAGTGAAGTTGTGGCTATGTGTTTGTAACATTCTTGCTTTGTGTAATGAATATTAAATTTAACTGATTGATATAATTAATCTTCTTTTAAACGCTGTGCAGACAATACAAGACCTGGACTCTAGGTGCAAGAACAATAAGAAAAAATAACCTCTGCTGGGATGAAATGTGTTAGACGAATGACAGGAAACAGTCTGAGAGATAAGATCTGATATGAAGAACTAAGAAAAAAGCTAGGAATAGTCCACGCCACAGAATATATAATGAAACAACTGATAAAATGTTTTGGTCACGTGACAAGACGGAGTGATCAAAACACGAGCCCTCAATAAACGTTTCGAGAATACCAGTCCCAAGGGTCGACCACGAAAAAGGCAGATTTATGGAATATTAGAAGCACTATGAAACATAAGAACAGCAGAAGCGAACAGAAGAGCAAAAGACCGCAAATTATATCTCCCCTCGACATCTGAAAGGCAAATAAGGAAGGAAGGAAGAAGATATAATTGATGGACTACAGGAAAAGTAATTATTTGCTTGGCTTTAATACAAAGACGATAAGCTTGAATTTGTGAAATAAATTGAGGTCTCAAACATCTAATTATTTGCTTGGCTTTTATACAAAGACGATAAGCTTGAATTTGTGAAATAAATTGAGGTCTCAAACATCTAATTATTTGCTTGGCTTTTATACAAAGACGATAAGCTTGAATTTGTGAAATAAATTGAGGTCTCAAACATCTAATTATTTGCTTGGCTTTAATACAAAGACGATAAGCTTGAATTTGTGAAATAAATTGAGGTCTCAAACATCTCTTCAAATCTTAAAAATAAATATAAAGAAAAGAATCAAGGAATGAACGAAATGTCTCAAATTTTCTTTCAATAGTCGTGGCTAGCTAGTTGAACTAAATGTCAAAAATTGCACTACTGGGCAATTTTGCAATAATTTAGGACCATTGCTTTATATATATATATATATATATATATATATATATATATATATATATATATATATATATATATATATCTTCTTGTCCTTCTTCTTTCCTTCCTCATCTGCCTTTCAGCGTCGAGGGGAGATATAATTTGCGGTCTTTTGCTCTTCTGTTCGCCATCAGCTGCTGTTATGTTTCCTAGTGCTTCTAATATTCCATCGATCCATCTTTTTCGTGGTCGACCCTTGGGTCTGTTGCTCTCACAACGTTTGCTGAAGGCTCGTTGTGTTGTGTTTTGTTCTTTCTGCCTTGTCACGTGGCCGAACCATTTTATCTGTTGTTTCCTTATATATTCTATGGCTGGGGCTATTCCTAGCTTTTAACTCAGTTCTTCATTTCTGATCTTATCTCTCAGACTGTTTCCTGTTATTCGTCTAACACATTTCATCTCTGTAGAGGTTATTTTTCTTATTGTTCTTGCATCTAGAGTCCAGGTCTGGCATTGGTAGCACAACGTTGGAATGAAGATTGTATTGTATAGTGCTCGTTTTGCCTCCAGAGTTATTTCATTGTTGGATAATAGTGGTGATAACTGTCCGATGATTTGACAAGCTTTGTTGCATCTTGATTCTATCTCTGCTGTTTGGGAATTGTCGTTTGTCATTAGACTTCCTAGGTATTTGAATTCCTCTACTTGTTTTAGTTGTGTGCCTTCTATAGTTATGTTGATGTTCTGTTTATTTTTGGCGACATTCATGACTTCTGTTTTGTTGATGTTGATTTTCATGTTGTATTTTGTTCCTAAGATGTTGAGTTTGTTTAAGTGTTCTTGTAGGTCTTCTATTGTTTCATGTATTAGTGCCTGGTCGTCTGCATATATATATATATTACTATTTATTTATAGAAGTTCTAAATATTATTTTTCCAGTTTAAGAATGCATGTTCACAGTTTTATTAATAATTATTCTTTAGAAAGTGTTACCGTGACGTAAAAATATTCGATTTGTTAGAAAGTCTCGACATTTTTACAATTAATGCCCCCTTCGCATCTTCCTTTCCAACACTTCTAATATCCAGATTATTGTGTAAAATAATGAACAAAACAGAACACACGGGGCAGTAGTCAATGTTATGTGTGAAGTAGACAGTGTTATGTTGAAATAGACAATGTTATGTGCAAAGAAGACAATGTCATGTGTGAAGTAGACAATATTATGTGTCAAGTAGACAATGTTATGTGTCAAGTAGACATGTTATGTGTGAAGTAGTAGTGTTATGTGTGAACTAGACAATGTTACGTGTGAAGTTGACAGTGTTATGTGTGAAGTAGACAATGGTATGTGTGAAGTAGACATTGTTACGTGTTACGTGTAAAGTAGACAATGTTGTGTGCGATTTCGACAATGTTATGTGTGAAGTAGACAGTGTTATGCGTGAAGTAGACCATGGTATGTGTGAAATAGACAGTCGTATGTGTAAAGTAGACAATGGTATGTGCGAAATAGACAGTGGTATGTGTAAAGTAGACAATGTTATGCGTGAAGAACAGGCAGGATTTAGAAAATGGAGAAATTGCTGACATAAAAAATTCACTTTTAGAATTATACTTGAGGAACGTGTCGGAAAACAACAACCGTTAGTCTCAGAGACTTTAGGAGGGCCAGTGGCATATACAGAATGTCTTTATGGTCTATCCTGTAACAAAAAATGAAATACCACAGAAAGTGATAACATCATGAATGATCTGTACAATGGCTATACATGAGGAAAGATTGAATGAGTTGTTCCAGATCGAAATGGGAGTAAAGCAGGGATGCATCATCCTTTGTTGTTTCGGGAATCCATTGATGACATAATGAGGAACTGTTGTACTGGCATAAACGGTATTAAGTGGTTCAATATGACGCAACTGGAAGATCTGGATTTTGTAGACTACAGTTTTCTCCTTAGTGGTAGTATGGATCACACATTCTCTATTATTATTGGCTGGCAGAGCAGGACTTGAAATTAACAAAGAGAAGACCAGCATAACGCCTACCGGTGATGTAATAAAATTCAATATTTACCTGGATGGGAAGAATATGCCGAAAGTGGATTACTTAATATACATTGGTAGCAGTATATATATATATCAAGAGAGGAAAACTAGAAACGAGATAAGAGACACAACAACAAAAACGGCTTTAATTTTTTGAAAACCTTGAACAGTTATGGCGTAAGAAGATACTCAGCACAGAAACAACATTTTAAATGTTCAACTCAAACGTGTTATAACCCCTCAATTATGTGTGTGAAAACTGAAAACCAATAATGGAGATTGAGAAAAAAGTAACACATTTAAAGACAAATGCTTAAGAAAGAACCTTTGCATTAAATATAATGAATTCAAAACTAATGTTAAAATAAGAGAAATTATCAGTTATCGGGTCTACTATTAAGAAAATTTGAAGACGTATGTCGGATATGTATTTAGTAGAAACGACCAGTGAATTACTATGAAACTCTAAAGTGGAAGATGTGCCAGACGAAATGAAGAAGACCTCGAGAAAAACTAGACTCCATGGTTAGAGATTCCACGAGCTCTTTGTACCGTCTAACAGCAATGGAAGAAAGAAGAATTAAAGAAACATAATGATACATGGTTATGGTATTTACAATATATGCACAAAGAACAATATGCAAGCAGAGATGTAACAATTATTGATATTTGAATGTCTAACTGTTGTTAAACGATCTTTGTACTTTCATCAGAACACCTGAATAATGTAACAATTCGGTATCTGAGAGGTAGTGGTTACCCTTCAACTGAATGTTCAAGTGTTCGCAAGGCAATTGTCAGTGACACTGCAATGGATATCTACTGTGACAAGAACTGCGAGTATAAACACATTATTTTAAAAGGGATATCTTTGTGCTCAATATACATCAGTGGAGGTAAGGTTCGCAATTACACACCTGCATACCTTAATGTAAAAACTGCAGAAAATCGTATAACTTTTGTAACATTTTAAGTGAAAATCTTTACTCCCTGAAGCTCAATTTTGCAGTTTAAATTGAGAAAAATGTTGAAATTTGTGAGAATAAAATTGTTTTTTGTGCTTTTTCAATCTAAGAAACGTGTGTGTTAAGGATAATTCATGTGCTGAAGACATTTAATATGTTGAGAATATAAAACTCATGAGGAAAGCAGTGTTTCAGACAAAAACAAATATATACCTTCATCATCAACAGGTCACATATCCTTTCCAGAAAGATGTTGCATTCACCACAGCCCGTCTACAAGAATCCGTCTCAAGCCAGATCACCCACTTCATCTGTTGTGTTCAATGTTTCTTTGTTGTGCTGCAGGCGATTGACCTTTGATTGAAGTAGACGGTCCCCGATCTCGGCTTAGCCCCCGGACGACATGTCTGATCTGTGCTTGACTGCAGGTTCGCCACCGGCTGGACTACCGTCGGATCGAGTGGTTCACTGAAGTGGAGGCGTGGTCCTAAGTGGGGCAGAGGCGGAGTTCAGGATTTCAGCGCCCGCGGACAGAATGAGGTTTGCGCCCCCTTCTGGCTCCCATCTTGACAAGGTGTGAGCCATAAGGGGGTCCGTTATGCTTCCCCGTGAAATTGTTGTTTTAGAATATGAAAACCTGCATTTCGTTGCATATGGTATTTGTGTGTGAAGAGGATAAAACAGTAAAGTGATCAAGAAGCAGAACGAATAAATACATATATTTTCGGCATATCAGAGACACGATAGAAAGAATGTGGGTACATAGGGGGCGAACAATATAAATTTATATACTCAGGAAACACAACAGAACATCAAAGAGGGGTAGGAATACTGATAAAAAGAGAGCTACAAAAATATATAAGTACCCACTGGACATACAGTGATAGGATTATACTACTCAAGTTGAAAGCAAAACCATTGGACATAGCAATAATACAAACATATGCACCTACTCAAGACTACACAGATGAACAAATAGAGGCATACTATGAAGACCTAAATAAAGTTATGAAGCAAGTGAAATCTTCAGACATCTTGATTGTAATAGGTGACATGAACGCTAAAGAAGGAAAAGGTAGATATAAGACCATTATAGTAAATCGTGGTTTAGGAAAAATAAATGACAGAGGAGAAAGATTAATACAATTCTTTGAAGAAAACAGGCTGATAATATGTAACACCTACTTTGAGCAAGAGAAAAGGAAACTATACACATGGAAAAGCCCTGAAGATAAGAAGAGGAATCAAATAGATTACATAATGATAAAAGAAAGGTTCCCTAACAGCGTAAAGAAAGCCAAAACCTATCCAGGAGCTGATATTAATTCAGATCACAATCATGTAATGATTAAAATGCAAAACAAACTAAAGAGAAACAAGCAAAAGTCTAATTCATCAACAAATCCACTAGATATAACAGCTTTAAATCAAAAAGATATTATAGATACCTATGCAATACAAGTAGAAACACATACCAGAAGCTGCTAGAAGAAGGAACTGAGCAATACAGAAGAGAAAAACCTTATGAAAAAGTAACAACCAAATGGCAATGCATAAAGAAAAGCATACAAGAAACCTGCGACACCTGAACAAAAAAGAACAAAAAACAAAGATGAACTAACACCATCTTATAAAAAATGGAAGAAAGGAGACAAGCGAAGAACATTGTCCGATACAATAAAATAGATAATGAAATACGCAAAATGTGCAAAAAGATAACAGAAAACTGGTTCAGCCATAAATGAATAGAATTAGAAACTATGGAAAGCAAACAAGACTTAAGAGTAAAGCACACAGAAATAAAGAGAATGACTAATACAAATATTTAAAAAAAAAGCCACAGAAGGTGAATGCATTGCAGACAAAAAAGGAAACATGCTAACATTCAATACAGATATTTTAGATAGAGGGCAGGAATATATAACAGAACTATTTTATGATGAAAGAGACAAGAAACCAGTTATAAAATGTACATCAGGCTATAAAATCTTAAAATCTGAGGTGGAGAAAGCTATAAAAACAACGAAAAGGGGGAAAACAGCAGAACCTGAGAGCATACAGATAGAGATGATACATGCACTAGAAGATTTTGGCATTGAAGTGATTATAGACATATGCAACGACATATACCATACAGGATGCATACCAATTTAACTAAAACATCAATTTTCATTGCTTTGCCCAAAAAGAATGGTGCAGTTGAATGCAGTGACTTTAGAACAATAAGCCTAATGAGCCATGTTACAAAAATCTTGCTAAAAGTTATACAAGGAAGGATTCAGAATAAAATCAATACTGAATTAGATGTGCAGCAATTTGAATTAAGGAAAAATAGCGGGACAAAAGAAGCCATATTCTGCATGAGAACATTACTCGAAAAGTACATAGAAGTAAACAAAGAAATATATGCCTGCTTCATAGACTACACCAAAGCTTTTGATAGAGTACACCACAAACAATTTATAGAATGCCTAAAAGAGATACATCTAGATGACATGGACATACGACTAATTAAATTCTATACTGGGAGCAAACAGCAATAACAAAATATAACTAAGAAAACTCTACACCCATTGAAATAAAAAAGAAGAGTAAGACAGGGATGCATCCTATCACCAAGCTTGTTCAATCTATACACTGAGCAAGTCTTTAAAAACATCATAGAGATGCCAGGCCTACACATTAATGGAAAGATAATCAATCAACTAAGATATGCTGACGATACTGTACTACTAGCAGAAAATCCTAAATATCTACAACAATTACTAAATGAAATAAACATGACAAGCAAAAAATATGGACTAGATATGAATATCAAAAAGACTAAAACTATTATCATAAGCAAAGGAAATACTTAAAACCCTCAAATGGATATCAAAATTGAAAGAATAGACCTGGAGACAGTTCAGAACTGCAACTACCTTGGACATACTATAACCAGTGATGGAAAATGTACAACTGAAATAAATAAAAGAATAGGAATGGCAAAAAGTAATTTTAATGACATGAAGAACATACTAACATCAAAACAAATAACACCAGGACTAAAACTAATAATAGCAAAATGTTACATCTTCTCAATATTTCTATATGGTGCAGAAACATGGACATTAGACAAGAAAACAGAACAGAGAATGTGGATATATAGAAGAATAGGTATAATTGGATGGAAAGAAAAGAGAACAAGCGATGAAGTCTTAAAACAACTAAACATGAAAAGAGAACTACTAAGACAAATGCGATTATTAGGCCATGTTAAAAGACACAACAGCCTATTAAAAGTAATCCTGTAGGGGAAAATACAAGGTTAAAGAGGGAGAGGCAAGCCAAGACTAACATGGACGAGTAACATCAAAAGATGGACAAACGAGCCTATGACAACCTGCACCATCAAAGCAAGAGACAGAGCAAAATGGCGCTCCATGGCAGCCAACCTTCGTTGCGGAGACGGAACTCGATGATTATGATGATGATGATGATGAAAGTGATTAAGACAATAGTCAATTTGGCGACTCTAGATGCTGCGCTCGGGGAAAGATGTTCCAGTTATGCTAATAGCTGCATGCTGTTCATGATATAGTGCCTTTATAACTTGCGCTGTGTTGGTAAGTCCAAGTCACTCACGATGTCCAGCAATCCCCGGTGAAATGCAGTTAAATGCCCTGCTGTAATTTATGGCGCATGCATGCAGTAACATGTTGTATTGCCAACACTTCTCAAAGCTGTTTCTCATATTAAAGATATGTTACAAGGACCTTTACTATGTTTGAAACCTGGTGAAATACACGATGTTTCACATCAAATTTCCACCCTGTTCCCCCTCACGATGATATGTAAGAGCACTTTGCTGTCTTTCTTTTTTATGACAATAGTTATGTAATTATGTTCAGATTTACTTTTCTTTTGAGTGGGCATGTCCACTCTTTTCAAGGCTTTTGGCCAGTCCGCGTTTTCTTCCAGATTTTCACGCACGAACAGAAGTAAAAAATCAGCATAATAGGGAAGGGCCTGACATACTCAAAGAAGAAGTGGTAGACGCCTTGCGCAGTATGGAAGCAGGAAAAGCCACTGGAGCAGATAATTCAACTAAAGAAAAGATTGAAGCCAAAAGTGATTTTGGAATTGAAATAATAACAAAAATATTGAATGCTATCTACAACAGCGGATATATACCAGATGACCTATTAAAATCAATATTCATAGTCCTAGCAAAGAAATATGGTGCGATTGAATGCGAAGATCATCGCACAATAAGCCTTGTTTGTCACGTGGCTATGATATTATTGTTAATCATCATGCGAAGATTGCAAAACAAAATCAGCCCAGAAATTAGTGAAGAACAGTGAGTAAATGGGAAATACAATCTCGTATGAAAAATAGATTGTGAATTTCTACTGTTCTCGAACAAAAGGCTAATAGGTCAAACAGACTCAAATCATCGGTGTGTCGAGCAGAAGATGTCATCAAACAGGTCTCCGGGTTTACCTGTATCATCGCTGGCGAGGTGTGGGTATCGGTACCTACGTCATTAAGGGGCACCTTCTCTTGTATTGTCGCACTCGACAGTCCATGTAGAAACATAATTCAATCGTGATCAATGCGGAGATCAACGGTCTCATCTGGGATAACACCGATGAGAAAGATACAGTCATCTTTACAGACGGATCCGTAATACGACACCAAATGAGTGCACGGCATTTACAGCACGTTCAGCAGGCAGAATAGTCAAAGAATTCATTGGTGCATACGTTAGGACCGCTAGTAGCATGACGATGGAGGTAATAGCAGTGACCACGGATTCACCTGGTTAGAGTCACAAGACTACACCCACGCCTGAATACGAAGTGATTCGATGAGCATGATAAGCAAAATGGAGGCGGGCTCTGTTGTTGAAGACGGTCGACCAATGGATCGGGCGGACGTCATCAACGCCCTCCGATATGTGGGAAGGGCACATGACTTCGACATCCATGAGTCCACGGCCCTTCTTCGGATGAATGAGATGAGAATTAGGATGGGCACAGCCAGAAACGAGAAATTTAGTGGGCGTGTAAGAGAACTTATCAATTAATACAGAACTGGAGTCGTCAATCGCTGGACAGCGCAGGACTTGCTGAGGAGGGGATCTGAGCACCTATGGGCAGGTTCGGATTGCAAGACCTGCAAAGAACTCAATAACACAAAAGTTATATTTTGACTCAGGTCAAGTGAGTTAACATTAACAACTTGTTGAATGTGATTGAAGGATAAATGAGTTATATTTTGACAATTGTTGAATGTGGCAGTGTGATGTTTGCATAATTAATGACGCTGAATGTGTTCTTTTTAATCACTTGCTGAATGTAAATCTTGATTTTGTGGATTTTCTTTAACCAACAGTTTAATGTGATTGTAGGACAAATGGGTTGCTTTAGACAATTGATGAATGTGGCAGTGTGATGTTTGTATAACTAATGGTGCTAAGTGGGTTCTCTATGCGTTGTATAATTATGAGGAATTTAAGTCCAAGGTTATTGCGTCATAGTGTGTTTGGTGTACACACTGTGACGACCATTGTTGTGAGATTACGTGTGTGTGTATTTATTTTTTAATTAGGTAACAGGTAACTTGATATTTAAAAAAGGGCTTGTGTTAATTATATTAAATTTGGGTTCCTGGTGTCACCAATTTCAAATTGGTGGGGCAAGTGGGCGAAGTATTGTTCTTTTAGGCTGAGAAGAAAAATTTGGCTGCGTGAAGCGTTGTTTCCTTTTTAGAAGAATAAAGACAAAGTTGGGCATATGAGGCGTTGAAACTGTGAGGCGTTGAAACTGAGGGAGATTGATTTTATTTGTTGAATGTAGAAGCGCATGAGAAGGGCGTTATTTTTCTTTTAAAAAAAATGTAAAGTACCCCGTCACGCCAAGTGGCGTACAGGGAATATTGTGTTAGTGACCCTAAATTTTACAGACCTTCGGCACATGATTTTTTAGGTAATGTGGTCGGTAATACGTCCGTGCCGCTTTACTTTCCCAGAAAAAAATCCGGTACCCATTTACGGCTGGGTGAACCCGGAAGCCGTCGGTTGGGATCGAACCCTACCCCTTGTCCTTTGTAGTCCAGTTCACTAACCACCGAGCTATCGCGGCTCCCACGTTATTTGTCTTGGTTCTATTAAATGGTGATGTTTGATAATACCGAAACATAGTGAGAAGTGAATAAGCATATTGGTGCATTTGAGTGGTAATTTTTTTATAATTTCGTTTTCATCAAGTACCGGACCTGCTGGCGTAGGTGATCATGTCTCTCCACAACTTTCGATCTCGGCAGCTATTTATCGTTTCTCTTTTTGACCTTCTGCCAAACCATTCTCTTAAGCTGTCTGTTATTTTTTCTCTTTGTTTCCCTCTATCTCTTCGTCCCTCAATTTTTCCTGTTGTTACAATATATTCCAGTTGTTCTCTTCTCATTACATCGCCAAAAAGTGATTATTGTTTCTTCCTAATATTGGAAATTAGCTCTTTTTTTTTCTTTGACCTCTCTCAGAACATCTTCATTACTCTTCTTAGCTGTCCATGGTACTCTCAATATTCTTCTGTAAAACCACATTTCTACAGACTCCCGTGATTTTCTTGTCTGTCGTCCTATTGTCCATGATTCGCATCCATATGTTAAGACTGGCTCTACGTAACATTTAAGAAATCGTTTCCTTGTTTCTATTGTCAAAATTGGATTGTATAGTATCTTCCTCATATTTTGGAAACCTGCTTTTGCCCGAGCCATTCTGCATCTCACCTCTTTTGTACATCTTCCGTCTGAAGTTAACAAAGTTCCCAAATATTTAAATTCATTTACTTATTTTAATATTGTTCCACTTGTCTGTGTTTTGCACTGAGGTGATGTCTTTTTCTTTGTTGTTACCATTACTTCTGTCTTTTCGCTTTTAAAGTCTTTTTTTTTTTGCTTTCTTTCACTATAATGTCCAACATTTCTTGTAAATCATTTTCACTCTTAGCGATTAGGACTGTATCATCAGCATACCTTAGATTATTTATATTATGACCTCCAATTGTTATTTCAGGCATGCCCCTCATGGATCTTAAAATAATCTCACTATAAATATTAAACAAATCTGGTGACACCACACAACCATGTCTAACACCCTGTTTTATTTGCTGAAACATTCTCAATTGGTTTCCAGTTCTTATGGCCGCTGTTTGTTGCCAGTACATGTTCTTTATTATTCTTAGATCTTTGCTGTCTACGTTTATGCTTTCTAAAATTTTGAGTAGTTCTTGGTGCTTTACTTTGGCAAATGCCTTGGTGTAATTTATGAAACATAGGTATAGATCGGTTTTCACCACTATGGCTCTTTCTACTAAAGATATTATGATACAAATGACATTGCTTGTTCCTTTAACTATAACAAAACCACACTGTTCATCGCTAATTTCTGGATTGATTTTGTTTCGTACTCTTCGCATGATGATTCTTAGTAATATCTTCGTAATATGACACATAAGGCTTATTGTGCGATGATCATCGCATTCAATCGCATTCGATTTCTTTGGTAGGGCTATGAATATTGATTTGAGCATGTCGTCTGGTATATATCCGCTGTTGTAGATATCATACAATATTTGTGTTATTATTTCTATTCCAAAATCACTCATGGCTTCAATCTCTTCTTTAGTTATATTATCTGGTCCAGGAGCTTTGCCTGCTTTCATATTGCGCAAGGCGTCTTCCAATTCTTCTCTGAGTATTTCTAGTCCTTCTCCATTATCCTTAATATTTACTTCTGTTCGTTCATCATTATAAAGATCTTTAATGTTTTCTGTCGTTCGTTCCCTTATGTTTTCTTGATCAATCAACAGTTCTCCTTCCTTTGATCTTAGACATCCAGATTCTGATTGCGTTTTTCTTCCTGTTAATTCCTCAATTTGTTTGTATATAGTTTTAGCATCTCCTTTTTGTTGCATTTCACTCTCTTTGCATCTCTCTTTTAGCCATGCTTCTTTTGCTTCATTGCATTTTACTACAATTTCTTTATTTAATCTCTTATACTCATCTTTATTTTCGTTATATCTTCTTCTTGTGTCCATTAGCTGCAAAATGTCACCTGTCATCCATTTCTTTCTTGAAATTGCCCTTACTGGTATGAACTCTTTTGATGTTTGTTGCATTGATTCTTTAGCATTTCCCACTGTTCATCAATGCTTTGTATCTTCTCTATTGCATTGTACCGGTTCTGAATTGTGATTTTATATTTATATTGCAGCTTTTTGTCTGATTTTAGTAAATCTAAATTTAACTTGATGTTAACTGAGGCTCGTTTTGTTGTTTTTAATTTTACTCTAAGCTTTCCCACAACTGGTACATGATCACTATTGCAATCTGACCCTGGTCTAGTTTTCACACACACCAGACTGTTTCTAAATCTATTGCTTATCATTATATAATCAATTTGATTGCGTGCTTTGTCCTCTGGGCTTTTCCATGTCCACATACGTCTTTGATGTTGCTTTAACCACGTGCTTCCTGTCATCATGTTGTGTTTCTTGCCCACTCAATAAGTTTCTCACCTCTTTCAAAACTCTCGCCTAAGCCATAATGACCAACTACTTCCTCAACTCTTTCATTTCATTTAATTTCTTTATACAAAAATATTGTTAAAAAAACTCAAAATATAACAGACTTAAAAAGAAAATGTGGAATATTTTTTTTTTTCGTTTCTTCACTAAATTGTGTGAGTAACAATACACAATGAAGTAACGATTATGAAAATGTACATGTACAAATAAACGAACATAACATATTTATTGTTGAATGAATACATACAAGAGAAGTAGATATTTATATCTCTAGTTGATGTAAAACTATCATCATGTACTTGACACTTTAAAAAAAATGATAGTGAGTGTATATTGAACTAGTATTAAAACCTATGTTGACACTCAGGCTGCTTTTAGAACTTCCTAATAATATGTGTAGGGTGGTTGTGCATTTTATAGGTACTACATTTACTATATTCCCCGAAACAAGTCTGGGGTTTAGATGTGGTATTCACATGCTATAGTCTACTTTAAGTTTATCATCATCGTGTGCCGATTCGTTTTGTTACGGTTCACTTGTGACTCACTGCAACCTCGAGACTCTTAGAACTCAGCTGCTGGTGTAAAACATACCCTACGTGTGTTTCGGTCTTCACCCCTAACCTCTCTATTCTCATAGTGGACTCACTGCTACGGGAACCAATAACCATGTAGCCTATATTTTCGACAAAGACTCCAGGTTCTCATTTTGACGTCTACTTTTTTTCTATTAAGCGGCATGGTATAAACACACAGTCGCATTTTAAATTATTTTTTTAAATTTCAAAACATAACAGCAGAGTAACTTTCACCATCATCACGTTGAGTTTAGAGTTTGCTATTTTTAAATTTCGGAATATTTCCAGACGCGTAAATTTAACTTGTCATAAGACATATACCCGAAAGCATATTTATGTTTTTTTTTAAATTCCAAAATATAACAACAGAGGAACTATCGTCATGTGTCATTTGTTTTGATAGTTCCCATTTTTAAGTAATCAACCATTAGGTAGGAAAATGTAGATTTTGTTTTTTATCTGACTATTATTTATGGCCTTCTCGTTGGCAACAAAATCGAAACATTATTGATGCAAAGTTTGCCAGTTATCAACCCATGAGTCGGACAAATGAAGAGTTTGTCTTATGTATGAACATCATTTGTGAGTGATCTCGCAGGAAACAAGGTCGAAAAAATTGTCAATGTAAAAGTCGCAAGTGATCAACCCTTAGGTCAGAAAAATGGAGAGTTTGCTTTATATCTGATTGTCATGTATGACCTATGTCGTTGGCAAGAAGGTAAAAAGAATACAAGTGTAACTGTCGCAAGAGATCAACACTTAGGTCAGAAAAATGGAGAGTTTGCTTTATATCTGATTGTCATGTATGACCTATGTCGTTGGCAAGAAGGTAAACAGAATACAAGTGTAAATGTCGCAAGAGATCAACACTTAGGTCAGAAAAATGGAGAGTTTGCTTTATATCTGATCGTCATGTATGACCTATGTCGTTGGCAAGAAGGTAAAAAGAATACAAGTGTAAATGTCGCAAGAGATCAACCTTTAGGTCAGAAAAAATAGTGAAATGTTGATTTTACTTGTAGATCACTGAGTGTCGAGGTTGAAATAGAAAAAAAAACGTTTTCGTTCTCGCTCTTTTGGTGGCTATTGTGATTTGCTGTAGCAGCGATTTTTACATGTCTATCCATCTTCCTCTGGATCTGTTACCCAAACAGCTCATATAAAACAACAATTTTGTTGTGGACAAAACATCTTACGTAACAATGTCTAGGATGTCAGCTCATGTTCGCTCACACATTTCAGTGTTTCGACTTGTATCGAGGGGGTATAGACAACATGCCGTCCACTTCGTTGTTGGCAGGTTCAAAGAGTGTCAGCTCCAGTCGTGAGATTCACTATATTGGTTGTTAGGGAAACCTCTCTTCACTCCAACGTTTTCATTGAACCACTCGAAGTTTTGACGATTCATCAACTCCCATCAATTATTTTCATCGAGACATGAACCTAAGAGTAGGTCTGGTGACTATAATCCAACAGATGTTACCGTACACTTTTAGATGCGTCAAAAACCACTTCAATGATGACATTGCTCATTTATAAAGTGAGTTTGGATGTGTCGAATACCACTTCAATGATGACATTGCCTCCTTATAAAGCGCTTTTGGATGTTACGAAAGCCACTTCCATGATGACATTGTTGACTTATAAAACGCTTTTGGATGTGTCGAAAACCACTTCCATAATGACAACGCTCACTTATTAAACGCTTTTGGGTGGGTCGAAAACCACTTCAATGATGACATTGCTCACTTATTAAACGCTTTTGGGTGGGGCGAAAACCACTTCAATGATGACATAGCTCACTTATTAAACGCTTTTGGGTGGGGCGAAAACCACTTCAATGATGACATAGCTCACTTATTAAACGCTTTTGGGTGGGGCGAAAACCACTTCAATGATGACACAGCTCACTCACTTATTAAACGCTTTTGGGTGGGTCGAAAACCACTTCCATGATGACATAGCTCACTTATTAAACGCTTTTGGGTGAGTCGAAAACCATTTCAATGATGACATTGCACAATTATAAAGCGGCTTTGGATATGTCGAAAACCACTTCCATGATGTCACTATTCCTTTTCAGTCTTTCTTTTTTTCTTCACCACATGCAATCTTTTATTTCCAGTCCAGAGACAAAATAACAAATACAGTAACGAACCGGTTATTTATCAAAACCATCTTTCACTAGACATGTCTATAAAAATTGTCAACTATGAATATTGTTCACACATCTTTAACGAGAGAAAATTGTACAACTGCTTGCTTAACTTTAGCGACTTGTGGATACAAGCAACACCATCTCTTCCTAGACATTTGTTTCAAATGTTATCAGCAATAGTTATGACCAAAGTCTGACATTTTCGGAAACTGCAAAACAAGAAATGTGTTCTTCCCGTGCGTTCTTTTTCCTTTAGCAGTACAATAAAAAGTGTTTTCTATGATTTTCTAAAACTGTTTAGATGGGGCAATTGATTGTGCGAAATGAACACCTATTGTATTTAACCTGAATGACACCAACACTGGTCGAGACCTTTAGACCCAGGCTGCGAGCCGAGAATTTCTACGACCAGTAGTTCCGACTCACTATTAGTCTCATGAGCCATATTAGGATAATATAACTAAGAATCATCATGAGACGTGTAAGGAACAAAGTAAAACTAGAAAAAAGTCAGAAACAATATGATTTGTAGAAGGAAAGGACACCAATAATGCAATATACATCCTAGGAACATTGATAGAAAGAGCTATAGAAGTAAATATATATATATATATATATATATATATATATATATATTGATTTATACAGTAATATGTTACGCTCCCATTGTATTGTCAATGTATTATACCCCCTTTGTATTCATCAATCGATTACTTAGCGATTTTTTTATTTGTTTTCCTCTCGTAATAATCAAATATCTATCTATCTTAGTTATCAAAACTAATATGGTTCAATTCTCTATATTTTCTCTCCAGTATGTATTATGCCAGTTAATGGAAAGCCTTACTTTAATCGCAACAGTCCTATCAATAAATAAAGAAATAATGTTATATTTAATCTTATCTCACTTTAGGTCGAAATGTTGCGCTGAAACAGGCTACTAGTCAGTCGAGCACTTATGAGGATGCAATTTCTTCAAAGGCTGTAGATGGTAATTCTGATGGTAACTTCTCAAATGGATTTTGCTCTCATACAGGCGGATATAAAACAATTAGACCCAACTTCAACATCACTTTCACAAATCCAGTGACAGTATATGATATAATTATCTACAACCGACTTGACAAATACCGTAAGTCCTTTTACCATAAAGTAAGTAACTAAAACAACTAATTTTATTTGTTTCATATTTCAAACCGCACCACGGAAACTGTGAAAGGTGAAAGATGAAGACGTGGACAAAGAAAACTGATGAAAGATATTAAATATTTGTTTCCTGGGTCAGAAAAATAACGCAATAACAAAGTTCCATCCCTTTGTGCGGATAATTTGTTCCCATCCGCTCTCTCCCTCGAGTTGTGTCTCGCATTCCTCGTATTTCCCACACGATCCATCTCCGTTTCTATTATCCTTAGTTACCTTTGGTCCACCTCTCTCTCTCGAGTTGTGTCTCGCATTCCTCGTATTTCCCACACGATCCATCTCCGTTTCTATTATCCTTAGTTACCTTTGGTCCACCTCTCTCCCTTAGTCTGAATTGTTTCTAATCACATGTCATATCGATATCTTTTTACCTATTATCATTGTTTTCATCTCCTCATGGTTGTTCCCATCAGAAGTTCTTTAATACTGACTTTAATTATTCACAATATTGTGCATATTTCCCACCTGCCATATAGTTTGAAAAATGGAGAAAGATATTGAACAACTCATCGCGTGGTGCTCAGAGGTTCCCAAAGGAGGTACATGATAAGACAGACTGATAGTTTGGTTCTGGACTCAGCTTATCGTGTATGTATTCAGTGGTAGAAGAATAATTACTTTAATGGCGGGCAAGATACATTCTTTCATGGCAAACGTTATTCACTTAAGATAAATATGAGCTTTTTATGTGTTTATCTTGGTTTTTGATGAGCTTCATAGGTTTTGTCTGGATTCTCTGGTTACTGTACTATGTGGATCATCAATCCAATTCATATTCATTGTTTCAGCTTTCTTTCTCTCTTTCTCTCTCTCTCTCTCTCTCTCTTTCTTTCTTTAATTTATTGTGTGGTATATTCTATAATTGTTTAATTATGTTCTACAGATGATCTGGCAATTCGCCTTAAAGGATTTCTACTACGAGGTTTTAGTGAAAACAATACACAAGTGTACACATATAGAGACACTCTTCCTTCCATTCAATCAGTTTACGAGTGGCAACAAGATACCCCGTTGTCAGGTTTAAGTAGAATTAATATTGAAGCGACCTATGTAGACAGATATGGAGATACGTTTCTAACTATCTGTGAGCTTGAGGTATATGGAGGTATGTATTGTGCATGTACTTAAACTTTAATTGTGCTTTTTGTTAACTTGAGTAACATTCTATATGGACATAGTTTTTAATTGTGCACTTTATTTTGACTTGACGTCGCTTAATTATTGCTGGTATGAGGCGTTTGTACTTTACAGCTCATGTCTCTAGTAAAAAAATGCGAGTCACCTTCAGTTATTCAACTTGTGAGAAGAGTGTGACGTCAGTGGTTGAATATATTAGAGAATACTGGCATCTATTAGATGGGGCAGTGTAGTAAAATATTTCAAGCATCTAGGAAGAAATATTATCCGATATTTGCAAAATAGATAACAAAATTATCATTTGACACAGTAAGACAAAAGAAGTATTGGGGCAGCAATCATCTCTCCACAACTAGAAACAGTACCGATCAACACAAATAAATTTCTGATACAAAAATATTTACCTCCACTATGTTACCAATGCTAAACTTACTCTAACAAAGTACAAAAAGCAAGTAAGTCACACTTAGAAATGAGATATTTCTCGAAAAGAAATATCAGATACGATGTTATAAAAGAGAGATTTGGCATATCATCATAAAAAAAAAAAAATTACCTACAGATAGACCAACAGATTTCCTCTGAATGTGTGGATATTTCAGCTTCTTGAACTCAGAGTTAGCCGGTTCTTTTTTAATTAGATTTCTGCGGGCCTTTTCTAACTAGCACTTGTATTTAAACGTGGTACCTGGACTTGTTAGAGAAAAAATACACCCCGGTCTAGCCACGGGCTCACTAATATCTGCAGTGTTGTTCAACACTACCACAGTAAGGAATAAAAGCTATCAACGGGGCAGGTCATTTATCTTATGCTGAAGATGATTTCGTGTATCGTCAGGGCATAGACATAAATAGAGTGTAGCAAAAAAGAACTCAGAGCTTGGCCGTACCAATGCGAGGTCTGGTGGCAGTAACATTTGTCAACCCCAACAAAGACAACAGCGTCATTATTCTCTTTGAATATTGGCGTAGTCAACAAATCAAAGATAAATGTGAGTCTTTGTTCAGAAATGGCGGAGAGAGCTCAAGGAATGAGCTGCAAGTAGCGTGTTATGTTTGAAGTCTTACTTTACCAAACATGTAGATCAGGTGGTACAGAAAACTAAAGTAGACTTGTAAGACAACTCACTACCGGTGTCGTTAATCGCTGCTTGTTGGGGGATATACTTTGGATTATTTATGGACTTGATCGATGCGCAATAAGAATGACCTATCTACTAAACTAAGATCAAGAATTGGAACCTTGGATACTTCTCAACACTTGATGTGGTAACATGAGTAAGAAGATAGAGTGAGAGAGAGAGAGAAAAGAGAGTAGAGAGAGAGATAAAAGAGAGTAGAGAGAGAGAAAAAAGAGAGTAGATAGAGAGAAAAGAGAGTAGAGAGAGAGAAAAGAGAGTAGAGAGAGAGAAAAGAGAGTAGAGAGAGAGAAAAAAGAGAGTAGAGAGAGAGAAAAGAGAGTAGAGAGAGAGAAAAAAGAGAGTAGAGAGAGAGAAAAGAGAGTAGAGAGAGAGAAAAAAGAGAGTAGAGAGAGAGAAAAAAGAGAGTAGAGAGAGAAAAAAGAGAGTAGAGAGAGAGAAAAGAGAGTAGAGAGAGAGAAAAAAGAGAGTAGAGAGAGAAAAGAGAGTAGAGAGATAGAAAAGAGAGTAGAGAGAGAGAAAAGAGAGTAGAGAGAGAGAAAAACGAGAGCTGAGAGAGAGAAAAAAGAGAGTAGAGAGAGAAAAAAGAGAGTAGAGAGAGAGAAAACAGAGAGTAGAGAGAGAGAGCGAATGAAGGTTCGATAGAGTAATATAAGATTGACTGTTTCCACACTGTGGTTGTGATGCTCACAATTTAGTTCATGCAAGTAGTTTTGTCTTGTTAGACGTTGTCTGACAGCTACAAGTTCTGTTCTCAGCTAAAAGATCAAACTCTTGGTTTCATATTTTTGTTATTTAATTGGGTCACGGAGTCTGGCTTTCCTTGGTACCTGTACTGAGACTCAATTGTTTGGTTAATGGCCTAATCTATTTCTATTGCTACTTGCTTTTAAGAATCCGCTTTCATTATGTTAATCCAAACCAACCCGTGTTGTCTGAAGCAATGATACTCCAAGTTTAGACAACCTTTCTGCTTCCAAATTGCTTAGAATGTCAACATGCTAGGTAATTCGTTGCAGAGTAATCATTACGTCATATGAAATAAATAATTTGTTCCTTATGTGGATCAGTTGTACAATTAAATCACACAATGAGACCAGAATTTTTGCACCGGCTTTAGATCTAGAGCATCTCTTTGTTTTTCAAATTCTGTGGTTGTGAACTATTTCTGGCCACAATTTACTTGGCTCCATAATTTCACATTCACATCCCCCCATTATTTACCTTGACCCTTGATTTACCTTGACCGATATTCTCTCATTTCTAACTAGACAGTCACTCAAGCTATTTTATAGAACACCACAAGGATAAAGAGCAATGATCGACAGAGCATTTATTCATAACTCCAGTGATCATGTCAGTTTAATTATTGCAATATATTAATGAATTCAACACTTTATCTTCTTCAACGATCACACGACAATTTGTCATCTTATTCTTTGTCTTTAGAAAAACAAAATATTAAATGAACATATTTATTGTTGTGTAGTAACCGACTTCAACACAACATTTGTGAGTAACGTGTTACTCCTGCCTCATCTAATTCTACTAACTAGTCAGACTACAAGTCTGTTTCTGAAGTCACCACTTAGATCTGGGGTAGGATCTTCATTAATTGTTTCCATGTCAGCGTGTTTCTCCTGCCTCATCTAATTCTACTAACTAGTCAGACTACAAGTCTGTTTCTGAAGTCACCACTTAGATCTGGGGTAGGATCTTCATTAATTGTTTTCATGTCAGCGTGTTTCTCCTGCCTCATCTAATTCTACTAACTAGTCAGACTACAAGTCTGTTTCTGAAGTCACCACTTAGATCTGGGGTAGGATCTTCATTAATTATTTCCATGTCAGCGTGTTTCTCCTGCCTCATCTAATTCTACTAACTAGTCAGACTACAAGTCTGTTTCTGAAGTCACCACTTAGATCTGCGGTAGGATCTTCATTAATTGTTTCCATGTCAGCGTGTTTCTCCTGCCTCATCTAATTCTACTAACTAGTCAGACTACAAGTCTGTTTCTGAAGTCACCACTTAGATCTGGGGTAGGATCTTCATTAATTGTTTCCATGTCAGCGGAAAGCGTTAAGCTGTAGACCACATCCAAGACCATGTTCTTCATTCATCGATCGCTTTCTCTCCCTATTCTTTAACCAAATAAAGCTCATAGACACCACTTTTAAAAAAGTGCTTAATTCCCAAACACTAATAGTCAATAAGCAACTCTTAGATTAAATTATTGCAATGTTTTAATGTTTGGGTCAACACTAACAATTATTTTGTTATATCTGGGTTTTTTGTGTGTGTATTTCATTGCCTTACATCCTCGTAATACTAACTAGGACGTTTATTTATAATGACCGTGCTTAACTTACGTACTTTACTTACCTATATTATTTGAAGACAATTGTAATGTGCAAGCTGCAGTTTCTATCGATAAACCTAACATTACCATATATTCACAGACACTGTGTGCTCGGATGGTTGGTTTGGTCGAGAATGTGAATTTAAATGCAACTGTGCAAACACAAGCGAGCAGTGTTTTGTTAGTACTGGTGGATGTACTTCTGGATGTGCTGCTGGCCTCAGAGGAGAAGGATGTCAAGAGAGAAGTCAGTGAACATATTTTCTGTACATCCTATTATGTTTGCTCATTGTTAGCTGTTAATGTCATCAATTACTATAGAACCAATTATATATTTAATAGAGGCTTCCTAAAACATGAGACCTTGCTGCAGAAATTCTACAATACAATTTCATGAAAAGTTAAATATACAGAGGGACTCACTTGTTACAGAACCCAGTATTTACTCAAATATTGTAACACCAATGAAGATATTGACATTACATTTGAACATGAGTAAGTTAATTGTGTGGGAAATCAAATGTGTTTGTATTGTGTGTGTGCGTGTGTGTGTATGTGTGGCGCCTTATTGTAGTGACACCTAGTACCGCAGCGTGTCTGAGGAGCCACTCTGCTTATGTCGATTGTTTGGCTGATGGTGTCAATACAAAACTGTTGTTCGTGACAATTATTGTACAGGACGCGTATAATAACACAGGATATTTCGGAAATGTGTTGTATACATTGAAGAAACAAGTGCTTAGTGGCATGCCGATTAAAGAAATGTTGGTTCCGTAACGAGTGAGACACCCAACTGTAATTTTTTACAATTAATTATCGTGCTTGGTAGATATGATATATTCGAATGTCAGAAAATTAATCTAAACATTAACAAATGAATGTTTGCAAATCTTTATTAGAATTTGACATAACACGATTTTCAATGTGTGCATCAGTAGTATACAATGGTGTAACTGTGCCGTATTTTACCAGTAAATTAACAAAGATATATAGTGTGGTGCGCAGCGCACCACATGTACACGAGAGACAAGGGGAGTTAACCATGACCGCGCGCGTCCGGATGTTGACCTCTAGTCTCGGTGACCCTGGAAGTGGCCTGTTTATGTCTGGTGTGTCCTGACTTTGGAGGTCTTGGTGTACTTGAGAGATAGTGATAGGTTAGTAGATTATACATCAATGAAAAACATTAAATTTAAAACAGAAAACAAAAGATATATTTTATTCTTTTATTATCTCAATAGGTGTATAACATTACAAACATATTTAGTACACGAAGTAAATATATAGTACAGGGATAACATTTATTTATAGCTATGTAGTTGGGTGTCTGCTTAGCGTTGTACCATAAATGACGCATAAGGGTGAAACTTTTAAAGATTCCTGGTTAGTCTAAGCTGGTAGTGTAAATATGTTCCTCGGTGTTAGTGGTTCGCTATCTCTCTCTCTCTCTCTCTCTCTCTCTCTCTCTCTCGCTATCTCTCTCTCGCTCTCGATCATTCTCTCTCCCTCTCCATCTCTCTCTCGCTATCTCTCTCTTTCACTAGACTTCTCTCTCACTATTAGGCGTCTCTCTTACCATGCCAGCTTTCATCCTCTCTCTCTCGCTCTCTCTCTCTCTCCTAACATTCCACCCTCCATTGTACATTTAGCTTCCGTCATAGACTTTCCTCCATTGTAACACTTACTCATTCTCTCCATTTAAACCCATTAGCTCTACTTAGCTCCCCTAAATCTCTCTCTTTCTCTCTCCCTCTCTCTCTCTCTCGACTATTCCAGCCTAGATTTCCCGCCATTGAACCACTTACACATTCTCACCATTTATCCCTATCATCTCGCCTTCTTTCTCATATGCTTCTCTCTCTCGCGCTCCCTTTCGCCCCTATCCTCTCTTAGACTTCTAACCTAGCAGTCCACCCTCCGCCTCTCCCTTTACCTCCCCCGCCCGCCCTCATATTTTTAGCGTCCCTCCTATTGTAACACTTGATTATTCTCACCATTTATACCTAGCATCTCGCCTTCTTTCGCATATGCTTCTCTCTCTCTCGCTCTCTCTCTTATTACCCCTACTAGACTTCTCTCCTACCATTCCACCTTTCTTCCTCTCTCTCTCTCTCTCTCTCGCTTTACCTCGCCTTGCGTTCCGCCTTCATTCGTATTTTTACCTTACCGACAGTGTAACACATTAATAACATTGAATAGCAATTACAAAAAGACTTGAAATATCTACTTTTTAAAGAACCAATAAGATAAACATATGAAAAACGAAGGAATAATACACTCGACAAGGCTTAACATACGTACTTTATACATATCACCATTAATACAACTGAAATTCCTTTAATGATAACCTATCACATCGTTATGAGCTAAGAGAAAAACAGAAAAAAAATTCAACTTACACCGTAAAATATTCCACTACAACACAGACCGCTAGACTGAACAGTACTATGAAAATAAACGTCCGCGAATGAAGCGCGCTTATAACACGAAGTCTCACATCCGACTAGTTTAAATATAATCTGGTAAATAAAAGTTAGGAGGCAAGGGCAGAAACCTAGGAGGCAAGGGCAGAAACCTTTTGAGGCAAAGACAGAAACCTAGGAGGCAAGGGCAGAAACCTAGGAGGCAAGGGCAGAAACCTAGGAGACAAGGGCAGAAACCTAGGAGGCAAGGGCAGAAACCTAGGAGGCAAGGACAGAAACCTAGGAGGCAAGGGCAGAAATCAAGGAGGCAAGGGCAGAAACCTAAGAGGCAAGGTCAGAAACCAAAGAGGGAAGGTCAGAAACCCTAGGACGCAAGGTCAGAAACCTAGGAGGCAAGGTCAGAAACCTAGGAGGCAAGGGCCGAAACCAAAGAGGCAAGGTCAGAAACCTAGGAGGCAAGGACAGAAAACTAGGAAGCAAAGGCTGAAAACAAGGTGGGAAGGTCAGAAATCTAGGAAGCTGTGTTAGAAAACAAGGAGGGAAGGTCAGAAACCAAAGAGGGAAGGTCAGAAACCTAGGAGGCAAGGTAAGAAACCTAGGAGGCAAGGGCAGAAACCTAGAAGGCACCTCGATGGACAGCTAGACAACGGAAGAAGCAGAGATTATCATTGTAAACTTTAGAATGGGAATCGGTTTGAAGGATATTAATACCTTGATTTGATGCAATGTAGTGTGGGATATCTAGCAAACACCCTATAGGATAATCTTGAAGTTTATAAACATAAACACTCGTACTGACTAAGGTTTCCAATGTGTATTTGGTTGTCTCCCTATTTTTGTCTGCATAACCTAATATATCGCTTTCATTTAATATATCGATAAACGTTTCAAAGTCATTTCTGTTGTTAACTAACAAGGGTCTGTCTAACCCTGTCGCGTTATTTGAGCTTGCGTGAAAGTAACGCAGCCCCTGTGTCTCTCTTTGTCTTAAAACTAGATGATGACTATAATTTTAAGTTACACATATAACACGTGGATACTAAAAAACCAACTTATCAAAAATAGGTTACTAAAATAACACGTGGATACTAAACAACCAACTTATCAAAAATAGGTTACTAAAGTAACATACTAAACATTAAAGTTCTAAGATAACACTTACTTTAATGTGTTTGAAGGTACGAGCCACATCCATCGTCAACAATTGTAAGCGTATGTCTGATTACAAGCTTCTCAGATATATACACTTGAAACCCTAGAGGTGTTACTAAAAATAGAACTGACCTCTGAGGCAATACCGGATGTGTTACTAAAAATAGTTTTTGACCGCTGACGCAATGCCCGTGGAGTTTCTAAAAATAGATTTTGACGTATGATGGCAATTTTATGAGTTTACCCCCTGACCATTTTTTAGGGATACGCCCATAAAATCGGTAAAAATCTAAAAGTGTATGTGCATGCACCGAAATACAATAGATTTGGCACCAAAACCGCATGAGAAGTAGTATATTAGGGTAGTGTTCACAGCCACCCATACTACTAGCTTTTTGTTGTTTTTTTGTTGGAATTTGATATGTAGGGGTGTCAAATATTATGTGGGAGGTATGCCTTGAGGTTATATTTCGATTTTTTATCGATTTCAGGGGCGTAACCCTCAAAAATGGTAAGGGGGTTACAATTTCAAAAGTGATTTTTAAGTTAATTTTTGGTGTGGGGATGTCTAAAATAACGTTTTAGGTAAGCCTACGTGCTAAAATTACGATTTTTATCGATTCCATGGGCGTAACCCTAAAAAAAAATGATAAGGGGGTAAAATCCTAAAAGTGGTTTTTAATGTACATTTTTGCAATGGGGGTGTCTAAAATAAAGTTTGGGGTATGCCTAGAGTGAAAATTTACGATTTTTACCGATTTTATGGGCGTATCCCTAAAAAATGGTCAGGGGGTAAACTCATAAAATTGCCATCATACGTC
>JAVIAB010000041.1:3172977-3187977 GCA_032433765.1 Megaustenia siamemsis | reverse complement strand
GAAAGAGAGAGATAGCGAGAGAGAGAGATGGAGAGGGAGAGAGAATGATCGAGAGTGAGAGAGAGATAGCGAGAGAGAGAGAGAGAGAGAGAGAGAGAGATAGCGAACCACTAACACCGAGGAACATATTTACACTACCAGCTTAGACTAACCAGGAATCTTTAAAAGTTTCACCCTTATGCGTCATTTATGGTACAACGCTAAGCAGACACCCAACTACATAGCTATAAATAAATGTTATCCCTGTACTATATATTTACTTCGTGTACTAAATATGTTTGTAATGTTATACACCTATTGAGATAATAAAAGAATAAAATATATCTTTTGTTTTCTGCTTTAAATTTAATGTTTTTCATTGATGTACAATCTACTAACCTATCACTATCGATCAAGTACACCAAGACCTCCAAAGTCAGGACACACCAGACATAAACAGGCCACTTCCAGGGTCACCGAGACTAGAGGTCAACATCCGGACACGCGCGGTCATGGTTAACTCCCCTTGTCTCTCGTGTACATGTGGTGCGCTGCGCACCACACTATATATCTTTGTTAATTTACTGGTAAAATACGGCACAGTTACACCATTGTATACTACTTGCATCCCAACAGTCCCTCAAGTGGGATACGAACCACAAAAAATAAATTTAAAAAAATATTTTTCAAAGAATAATAATTATATATTACTCGTTATATAAAGTAATTAAAGAACATCTAGAAATAAAATAAAAATGGAATACGACAGACAAATGTTAAAAGATGAGGAAAATAAAAAAATAACGTCTGAGTAGTAAATAATTAAATCTTAGAGACAACAATGTTGAAAACTTGAACAATTCTCAAAATAAACTGAAGAGGATATATCACATGAAGAGGGACAATTAACATTACAAAGAGGCAAACGATAAAAAAAGAAAATCAAATGTTTGGAACAATGAATATCAGAATGCTTGGTGCATATAGTTCAATGGTGGGCTCACAGACTAGTGCCATCCCGCTTTAAGCACTTCTGACAGGCAGGTCATTTAATTTGAAATTATTATATTTCTATTGGCCCTGGACTGAAGTTAAATCTAAAACAAAAGTTTCAGACATAATTACAATAACATTACATATACGGAATACGGACCACAAATAATAAATTAAAAGAAGTTTTTTTTATAAAAGAATAATAATTATATATTACTTGTTTTAAAAAGCGATTAAAGAACACCTAGAAATAAATTACAAATATAATACGACAAGCAAATGTTCTAAAATGAGGAAATTAATAAATAACGTCTGAGTAGTTAATAATTAAATCTTATAGACAACAATGTTGAAAACTTGAACAATTCTCAAAATAAACTGAAGAGGCTAAATAACATGAAGAGGAACAAATAACATTACAAAAGAGACAAACGATAAAAGCGAAACATAACGTCAAGATTGGAACAATGAATGTCAGAATGCTTGGTGCATTGGGTGGGCCCGCTGACCAGTGCCATCCCACTTTAATCAGTTGTGATCGGCAGTCGTTTATGTGGAAATTATTATATTTCAACTAACCATGGACTGAAGTTAAATCGAATACAAAATCAACACACACAATCACAATAACTATATTGTGTTCAAAACCAGCAATAACAAAATAAATATTACTTGCTTTTCAGTTACTTCAACGGGGTAATGGTTTTGTCAAATCTTCGACGCTGCAAGATAAAGATTAACAAGACTTCTTTGCTTTTGACAATTCTGCGAAATAAAACAGGATGATGCAGCTTTGTTTTAGTATTGGTTCGCGAAAGGGAAACACGTCGTGTTGGTGATGATGTTAGACACGTTTAATGAAGGAAGATTCTAGAAATTATTAACCAGACTTTACGACTTAATTATCCTATGACACTATCAAGAAAATTAAATGCAATATAAATGTACTTTTGAGGAAAGATTGAGTTCAAATTATTTCTTTATTTTGTATTTTAATAGCCGCGTTCATTGAATCTGTACAAGCATCTCATTTAACATGTAAGCTTTATATTAAACATGTAAGCTCTCCATTAAACGTGTAATCTCTCCATCAAACATGTAAGTTCTCCATTAAACGTGTAAGCTCTCCATTTAACGTGTAATCTCTCCACTAAACGTGTAAGCTCTCCATTTAACGTGAAATCTCTCCACTAAACGTGTAAGCTCTCCATTCATCGTGTATAATTTATTGTTCACATTTTTCTCTCTTTTATAAGCACTTTTCTCACCCCTACATCTCTTCCTTAGTCTAAGAGCTGATTACAATCGAAATACACGAGATCTTTGTTTTCATAACAACTAACGAAAACGATCAGACTAATCCAGTAAACTGCAAAGAGACTTTCGTCATTTGAGATCAATGTCAAAGACAGATTGTCCAAATTTTATGAGAAGTCTGAGGAACTAACAAAGGTAACGTAAGAGAATGTAAATAAACATGAACTGCCTGGCACACTCAATTAAGCACACAAACAAAAACAACTTACTTTTCATGACCATAACAAATGACACAATGATCTTGAAATAATGAGTGAGGGTATAGCTTTTTCTAAATGGAGAAGGTACTGACATACAAGATAAAAGGACGAACACATCAAGAGATTCTATACAGACTGCACTTAATGAGGCAAGAACACAACCATAGTGACACAAGAATGTCCAGATTGCCACTTACAAAAGCAATGTCTTCCTCTGTACATGCTCCCTGATGTCTATAGTAAACCCCACATACAAAAAAGCACATATTTCTCTCAACACTTTAAGGCATATGCGATGTAACATAGAAGGATTTGATAGTTCTCACCAGCAGTAATGGAAGGATAGGTTGAAATGTCTCATTGCTCCACAGAAGGGTTCCCCTTTAGAGCATGAAAGGACAAGGCTAGCAGGTGATCCCACCTGCAACAAATGGTTTCAGCACCCCAGAAAGAGGTTGTGAGGTAGTTACTTATAGCTTCAATTATAAACAGTTTGACGAGGGTGTTCATGTTCCAGCAGGATCACATTAAATGGCGCTACTGTCAGATTTGGATATCGATTATAAGGGGAACGCCATGACCAGGCGTCTGACACGATGGGAGTGAGCCTAGCTTGTTGCCCTTGACTAAACATATAGAAAGGTCTCGAAGAAAAACAGTATAGTTAAAGCTTTACGTAATAAGTGGACGACACACATTAGAACATCGTTTCGGCTCAAAAGGTCTTCCGGCAAGAACAAACATACAACACACATACACAGATATGTATTAAACATTTTTAATAAATAATTAAAAAAAAATAATAATTTAGAAGTAAATTATAATGAGAAATGAAATGTATATAGGAATACAATGACATCCCTTTAATCTTCGCTGTGGACACAATGAACGTTTTATAATTGGCTTTACTGCAGCTTCGCATTTTTATGCATTTCTTTGCTTTGACCCCGGGCAAAACGTAAAACGGTTGGATTGAAATAATGGAATAGAAGTGTATATAACTAGCGAGCTACTTGATTTATCAGCTTAAACATTTTGTGCCATCTGTCATCAAATCATCGAAACATGATTATGTCCCAACATAACTCAACGACTTTCCAGTATTGTCTGCAACTGTAGCAAAGCGCAGACTTTACACCTCGGTGTGCTCAACACATGAAGAAACATCCATGTGAAGAAGTCATCTACTGGAGTGAAGGCAAGCTGCTCTATGCACTTTGATATTATTTTTTTATATTGTTTGTGTTAGTGGATATGATTAAACCTAAAGAAACTCGACATGGTGTATCAATGTGTTATCGCCATATCAAGGTTACATTGTTCCCTCATCCGTGTACTTTACAAGTTGATCCATGAAGGAGATTTAATGTCTCGGACTGCTCTTTAAATCTTATATCTCACTCATTGTTCTTCTAGCTTACTGCATACATGAGTGTGTGTTATTTTTTCTTCAGAATCTGCTGGGCTAAAAGAAAACTACTAAAATTAGGATTTCCATTTCTATTAGTTTTTAATTATCTAATTGTTTGTGTTGAATATTATTGTTGAAAACCTCTCATTAATAATTGTGATGGTTTGAAGTTTTTAATCTCGCAGCTTTAAAATCTGTTTTATATTTTTTATTCGTGAATCGTTCAGCTTAACAGCCTTCTGGATCATAAAGCACATATTGTATCAGTATTCGTTCGCATAACTCATTGATTCCCGTTGTACTTCTCTTCTTGCTTGTTGGAATTGGTCTTTTGTGTTCTGACATGGGTAATTCTTTAAGATTGAGAAAGTTTTGTTTTTTTCTGCTTCTAAAAGGGGCATGAGTTTCATTAAGTTTTCTTGAACCCAATCCTTGGTGGAGTGTTTGTCTTTACCGATTGAGATCGGAGTCATGGATGTGCAAATTTACGTCGGTTCCATGAATCATCTGCATTGTCTAGGTCTTCTGCTTTCTCCATGCATTTCTGAAAGGCACCTCTTGAACAGGACTTGGCTGACGGTTAATTTTGTTGCAGCGATATTAATCTTCGGCCTGGATGGTTCTCTAGGTTTGTATATCCTTTATTGTTTGTCTTTAATTTATTTACGACAAGTGCAAAGGCAGTGTCATTCTGTGCTATGGCAAGCTCATACAATTCTAACATTATTTAACTGCTGTCACAGAACTAGGACAAAGTCCAACTTGTGCCAATGCCCGGTACTTTGGTAACGAAACACACAGGTTGTTAAGAGACACGTGAGTAGTAGCTCAGTGCCTGAAAATTATATTCTTGGAGTTGGTCCTATGTAAGAATTAATCTGGTGCAATACAAAAGAATATAGCAATTAATCTTGTTTGTGGAGGTGATGAGTATACAGGGTACTGATCTGGTTGTTAGCAGATTTCAAAGTTGCATTATGGTGACGTTGGTTGTGATTTGGTTGTTTGGTTGAAGTCCAGGTTGTTAGACGACCACCTAATGTCCGATCGTCGATAGTAGATGTGAACTAGGTATGGCCCACCTATCTAGTGGCTAGTACAACACTGGTAACGGCAATTAAACATCGATTTCAACAATTAATGAAAACATAAGAGAGAATGAATATTCACGTGATTTTTAAAGACAAATATCAATTGCAACGAATTAAAACAGTTTTTTTTTTTTAAATATGATCATAGTATTAGATATCTAGGGGAGATGTCGTGACACTGTCGTCGTGTTCCCGTCGCTTGATGTAGAAATATGATAGAAAATTTATGTGTTGTGTGTACGTGTAGATGCCTCCCTTGTGTGTTCTAAAACCAACACTTTTAACCGCCGCAAGATTCTTTTGTTTATTAAGAATGTCAAGAAAAGGTTGCTTGTCTAACACGTTGTTTTGTTTGCTGAGCCCTTTAGTACTAGTTTTGTAGTCTCCAAAACCGTGGTAGGTTTTACTACATAGGGAAATCATACCAGCCCCTTCATTCTCAAGCTGAAACATTCCAGGTGTTCTCTTAAGGAATAACTTTCTCTTTCCGCCCTTCTGACAATCACTAGAAAAAGTGCCTAGGGTCCTAACGAAATCTGGGCGATGGATATCGCAGGATTCTGAGGGGGACCACAGGTCGTACTCCTTATAACAATTCTGGTGCATCTCTGGTCCAACTGCGTCAGCTAAACTAGGTTTATGTAACGCCCTATATAGACTATCCGTGTCCATCTCGCAGAGTTGAAAATCTGACCAATCAATAAATGTATCAACAAAATCATAATAAAACTGCAGCATTCTTAGTTTTGCTTACTGGTACACGAAATATTCTATTTGTAGGGGAAGGTCCCAAACCGTCTTCTTTTTTAACATTTCTACCTCGTACAAGTCGTCGTTTATTTGAGTCATATTTTTTTTTAAAAAGGGGACTATTGATACAAGATATCGCGTCACTCCCTCTCATGTATCTGACGTCCACGTGAATTTTCTTATTGGTCAAAGTTTTCCCGTACGCGACGTTTTTAGCAGTTACAACGTCTCCCCATAATAGAGAAATCGTCATCTATATCAGCCTGTCTGCGGGCATCCGAAACATTGTCTGCAAAACGCTTAAAACAAGCCGCTGCTTGATACTCTATAACGTGATAAATTATCGTTACTTTCAGGTCATGGTCTATATGCCATTTTAAGAGTGCGGTAGCCAAACGAATTTTATCACCGCTGTCACTAACTATAAATGTTCGTCGTGAACTATTCAATAATTTATTATACTCCGCGTAATTTTTCCTCGATGGACCAATAAAAAAAGCTCTATCTGCATCTATGTTTTTGAAAATGGGTGTCAATTCGCTTAATTGTCCTTGAGAAAGCCGAGGACGATAATATCACATTCTATTAACCCGAATAAGGACTTGTCTTTAACAGATTAACAAATTTGATGGTCAAGCACTTCGATATCCAGAACCAGAAAACGAAGGTGTGGTTAGGGGGAACGTCGCTGTCAGAAACCTATTGATGTTTGATCTGTTTTCTTGAGGCGTTGCCACTAACATTCCCACATCTTAGCGAGATTAACGAGGCACTCGGATTTTAGGTACTCACTAATTTCCATAATATATTTTCGTATAAATCTGTCAAGGGTTTGTTATTGACAGGGTTAGCACATTTGTGTTTTTATTGAGGGGACAGACATGACCATGAAACAGACAACCGTGGAACAGGTAGACGGTCCGAGTCGTCTTATCCCAGCCTACTACGCAAATCTTACGAAGATTCATATTCATTTTTCGTCCGTTGAACTTGGTCTGTAATTGAACGTTATTCCGATGAGCCACCCAAGTCACCCATTCCCTACTGTAGATGACGTATTTTTTTACTTTTGTCGGGTCTGAACCCATCTTCAGTTTTTTGTGAATATAGAACAATCTGAAGGCTTTCATGAATGAGAGCCCACAAGTACAAGGCGTTAGCGTCATAACCTTTAATACTCTCAGCAACTTTTCCGTCTCTGATTTGAGACGTACCTTTCTCATGGTACCGATGGTAGATTATGTTAGGGCCACCAACAATATTATGTCTCAAGGTATTGCTCAGCTCCTCCTCTCTCTTGGAACATAAGGAAAAGAACACATTTCTTGGGAGGGTTTTAAACAAATATTTAAGGGTTACTCCTGGGACAAAATGGCATCCATTACACAGGTCTACACACAAACCTGCGTAATATCGATGTTTTTCCTATGCAAGTAAGAAGGCCCGACATCCTTATTATTTTACAGAACAAGAAAATCCCTAAGAGTGGACATGTTATTGTCCACCCATATCTTTTTTACAATACTTGTAATTGGCGTCCGAAATGTTGCAGTTTTAAAGCGTTGAAAAGGAAGCTTCATGCAGGGGAAGTGCCTAATCGTCCAACTTTTTTAGGTCGGTAACAAAAGGCCCCCTTAGTTTTGCTAATATTGTAGGCTTTCAAATACTGTTAAATAGATAAAATCCGGGAGCTACAAAATTTACCACGTCTAAAAATATTTGTTAAATCGTACGATTACACATACAGTTACCGTTTCGTTTTACCGTAAATTTAAAGGAGGTCGCCACATAATTTCTTTTTTTCAAATATGTCATTAAGGAGATCCAGTTTGATTTGTGTACTCTATCAGGAGGATGGTGAATGTATAGATGGATACATGTTTGTTTATGTTCACGTGCTTCTTGTTGGTTCTCCAGTTCTCAGTGTATAACTGTCTGACATTATGTGGATGAATATCTAGAGCATCCATTTCAGCGGAATGTCTCGCTCTTTTTGCAACACTGTAAGTCATGTTGCTCGAAGTGGCAGCACGTTTGCGTGACGCCGAAGAAAAAGGAGTATGAGTCTGTATACATGTTGCTGATGTTGGTACTGTCGTCTATGAATGCGATTGTCACATGTGAGTCTTTAAAGAGTATCTGTCCTTGAAAATTGTTTGTCGCACACACCACAGATGTGTTGATTTAATGTGTGTGCTACTTCCTTGTGTCTTTTTAGATTAGTGACTCCAATAAAACTCTTGTTGCACAAACTACATTAGATAAAGAGATATTGAACTACATGGCTGGTTTGTATGTGTTTTTTTCAGATTGCTGCCTCGTGTAAATGTGTATTCGCATACGGAGAACCTATGACAGAGGTTTTTATGAACACTCTGAATGTGTTTCTTTAGTGGGCTGAGCCTAGAGAATTCGCGTCCACGTGTAGGACACTCGTATCAATGAGCAGCCATCGTTTTCTTTTCGACTGCCGCTGCAAAAGACATAATACAAAAACATTATATATATAAAACAACTAACTAGAATAACTCAAAACAATACGTTAACGGTGAAGAGCGGCGACGTTATAGCGCCATGGACATTACTAAACAGAGTATTTCACAAAAAGCCGATAGCAAGGTATGGGTAACTTTCCTTCTCTCTAGCGCTCTTTTTTAAATTTAAAAATATGTTTTAACATCTTTTTTAGGAAATCGTAAAGATGCTCTAACTTTTACATTTCATATTACTTATGTGACGTTTGCCGAGGAGTTGGTGACAGTCCATCATTTGGACGATCTTACAGAGGATAGAGGCTCAACATGGATGCAGATTGCCTGTGACAGGCACAGATTTTCGAAAAGAATAGCAGCTTTGGTTCTCGTTATAGAGCCTATGTTTCACGTTTGCACAACGCAAAATGTTTTATATGCATCTTCGTGCTAACGTCAAAATCAGGAAATGTTATAAATGGCGTCTCTTCTAGAAATCGAGAATGAAGCGAGCGCCATACTCAGAGACGTAATATTTTAGACGAACAGCACCGCAATCTCTAAAACTATGAAACGTGCAATAGACCTAATATCCTCCCATCAATCCCGTGCTATAATTGACAAACTACCCGACACATCTACCGTCGCTGATCATTTACGAGTTATAATAGAGGAAATATTTGCAGATGATGTTTACAACTGGGGAAGAAAAATCGCTGTGCATGCCCTAGTTATTCGCTTAACGAAAAACGTACCAGATTTCTTTTACGATTATGACAATGAAGGTTAAACTCGCGATAGAACAAATTGCAACCGATGCTAGCAACATCATCGTAGAAAAAATTACACCATGTGTATTCTCACAGGACGGATATTATTCGTTTAAAAAGTTTGCATAATATTTATATCAAAAATATAAAAAACATACTTTTAAAATGAAATTAGATTTTGCGACGTGTCAAAATAATAAAAATAATAGTACCATACAACGGTGAGATGAAGCACGACATAAAATATAATATGACAACGCGAGTGTTTTTTTTTTTTTTATACAATAATCGTTAGCGACCGTTAAAGTTACCAGTGGTCCCTGTAAATTAACGCGCCTGAATTTCTTATATCTGGACATTAGCAGTCCTATACATGTTTCGTATTTTGTTTTAAACAAATGTCAAAACTCGGCGGTTGTGGACGCAGCCTTCGGAAATATGAATGGAAATAACCGTCATGGAGATGGCCAATGTGTCAATTAGCTTGGTCCTCGAGGTGTGTCTGCCGATGGTCTTTTTAGATTTGTGTCGTGCACTTTGTCATATTCCGCTAGCCCCTCACCGGACATAGCGATCAAGTCTTCAAACGCGCGTCGGTTTAATGTGATGCCGGTTTTTGGTGTGAAATTTCTTTGTCGAATCCCCGAAAAATATACGAATGTGTATTAACTGTTTCCCATTATACGATGAAACAGAAATGACTTTCTCACCGTCGTCTAAAGATTTAATAAACTCATCCTAACGAATCGTGTACACGATGTTAGTAGCAGAATACAAGCACCAAATTCGACGAATGGAATGAGAAATGCGAGCTGCTCTCGATTTATATACTCCACGTAACAGAAACTATGCTTAGAAGCTTATGTCATTGTTTCTTTTAACTCATGATGTCATTGCTATTTTTAACCTCTGTCTTTGCTATTTTTAAAAACTGACGTCATTGCTGTAGAAATTGTAAATTGTGCGCCTGAGGTTTTGATGCGAGTAGGCGGTGAAAGATACGATCATTTATGATTTGTCTGGTGGATGAGGTAAAAGGTACAAAGTGCCTTTGCATTGATTTTCCTCGAGTCACAATCAGTAGAAAATACAGAGTAAAGTCCATGCGCGTTAGTCAGCAAGTCTTGCAACTGTCGCGAGTTGTAGATGAGAGGTCTGTTCGAATTACTCTCGATAGAATTATTGATCTCAGTAAACTGAAAAAAAACCAAAACTGACAAATACTGAAACTGAACAAGACCGTTATAGTAGAGGGCGACCAAAGGCGAGCCTGGTAGATAGCTGGGATCTGTATTGCTCACGAAGGCTGCGGTTTTAGTAGGATCGATAAAACGGGTAACCGCTCGCGAGCCACTACTCTAACAACGTAACAACGCCTCACATAAATGTCAGACATAAGTATATTGAGAATATCCCTCTTGTTCATTGTAGATGTTTACGCTATATAATCTGCATAAACATGTCATGTTTTAGAGATCTCCATCACTAAATCCAGCTCTGAGCAAACTAGGACCTTTATGGGATTACGTGTGATCGTTGCAAATCTAAGCGCAATGGCGATGAGTCCTGATTTAGCCAGTTCAAAATTCTCTGCACTCAAAAGACTAGGGATGAAATCGAACGCAAAAAGAGTGTAGGCGTTCTTGGATTCGCTATAATCTATTCCGTTACCGGCGTCTGTTCCCAAAAGATTCAATGCCCAGCATAAACTTGAAGTAGGCGCGAGCATATTGACCGCGGTCCTGTTCAGTAGAGGTTTAACTCAAATATTGTGATCGGCAACCGTGTCGTTCAAATAGGTAAGACCAAAGTTGTTTTTTTTTTTAATTGAAGGGGTTAGTGTCGTAACTTCCGTTAAATGTAACGGAAAGACTAATCGGGTTGATGTTTGGGTCAGAAAAAGATTGTTTTAAGAATGAGATAACATACCTTTATGAATGATGGCACATGTTTTAATCAATACCATCTTCATGGTGTATCACGCAATGACATGTAAGTGTGCGTTTTCATGAGCCAGCGAGATGTCTGGATTAACTGAGGCTTTCCACACGAATAAGGCGGAGTAAGTGATGCCACTTTCATAACCGACTGTTTTGTCGTGGGCTATGATGTTAAACACGTCATTTGAGAGTGTCAACTTAATTTTAACGTCAATCATGTCTAGCATGTACCGCTCCTTAGCAAAAATGTCATATCCAGCTCATGGCTACCTCAGGCAAGATTTCGCCGTGCTTTCACGCCCACATTCGAGTCTCCTTGGGTGTCACCCGCGTGTTTGGTAGTATCGCTGTAGAAGAGTACGCTCGTAAAATAACCTTTATTAGATTCCTTGCTATGGTTGAGAGTGGCTTCTATGTATGCTTCAAATGAGTAGGTGTTTTCAGAAACTGAAATCAAAGTATCGTTTAGACATACGTCGACTTGCGAGATTAGACTGTTCAGGCAATAGTTCACCTGGACCACGTCTGCATCAGCCGGTCAATAGTCACCGTTGGACAACGTAATTGTTGTTCTCATATACAGATACGTTGTTGGAAAAATCGATGTATTCTCATTATAATTTCCGCTAGTGAAAAATTCTATAGGTGCTCCAGATGGCAGAGAAGCTAATGATGAAACTGCATTTAATTTACCAGAATCAACAGATGTATAAGTCGGTGTAACGCAAAACAATTCTAGTCTAGAATGGAAACATTCGCAAGATATGGGGTGCGCTAGAGCCATATTGTTTAACCGAATATGTCAGAATGCTTTGTCATCATAGACTTCTTGCGCGCGGAATGAGAGTGAGTGCGACGTCTCGCTGTTTGTATTCTTTATGCACCAACTGGCATCCCGGGTGCCGCTCACCATATTTTCCCTATTCTACCGCTTCCGGTTTGTTGGTCTGTATCACCACCGGTCAGATGATCGATGGCTCCCTGAATTAAACGCTGAGCAGATTCCTTGGCTCTTTCTTTAACTGTCTCTACAATGTTTCTTCCCGCCAATGCGTCTTGTGCGACATGCAGTCCCGTACCGACACCTTCTCTGAGTAAGTCCTTACCACTAGGTTTTAGCCACTCTAAAATTGCCCTTGCGATGCCTCCGAAAAAACTATTGATACCGCGCCCTCGCAGAGTCATACCTCCGACAAATACCGGGAGGCCGTGGCCATCTTGACTATAGCAACACTCTTCGTAAATCTTAGCATTTCGATGAAGCGGCGTGTGTCTCACGATTATTCCAGCCCTAAGTGCTTCCGCGCTCTGAAATGTAAGATCAGTACCGACTTTCCGGTTATAAATGTGATCGCAACTCCCCTGCCGTTAGTTAAAAGAATTTCTAACCTATCGAAAGACAACCTGCTCAGGGGGACATAGTGCGGTTTGTCATTGATGCGAAATATGGAAGTGGTGGTTTTCTCCAAAATATGAACTGTCCTCAGTAGGGACCAAGACATCCCAGATCACTCTGGGTGACACGAAATTGCAATAGACTTATACGTTTCTAGTTTGCGTTTCCAAATTTCTGTCTTTCTCGCTGTGCAGGGCCTTGTTAGCGTGTGTCACGTGATTCGATGAGCAGCTTAAGATAGTTTTCAGTGTCTCGCTTATGATAACCGAGGCGACCTTGTTCAACGACTTTAAAGTTAGTCCTATTTTCATTTTTTTTTTTAATTTAAAATCTCATAATAACGCCGGGTATTTTTTTTTCAATATCAGCTGGGTTAATGCATCGATACAGTTATCTGCTGTCTTGTATAACGCCGGAGCCAATTCCATTGTTAATTATTTGTTATCAGAGGTGTTGTTTTTGCCTCCGTTGCTCGAGTTTTCGTACGGATCCAATATCGCCGGGTAAGACATTGAAATAAGTGTTTGGAAACTGTATCTCGACCAACCCGACTTTGCATTCGATAGTTTGTGGGAGTTTGACGAAAAAGTTCCCCGGACTATTTGCAGGATATATTTGCATTGAAAGCGTTGCTGTTGGATGTGATGTAAAAACTCATCTTCTCTAACGACGTGTCTCGAGCTTGTGATTAGGCAGGATGTATCCCAGACAACTACTCAAGAGCGCGGTTCAAATTTTTCCGTCATGATCATCACCGTTTCCACCCGCCAGATTAAGTAAAGCCACGCAGATGACGTCATATATAATGATCTTTTTGGGGAGAAAAACTATTTCAATCAAGGAAGTAGTTTACCAAAAACAGGCAACAGTGAGGCTCTGCTGTCGTGACTGTTACAATCGTCATCCCTCTTTTCTTATAGTACTCATTTTTTTCCAACAACTCTCCTCTCTTCTAAGGTGCTTTCTATTCGATACACCTATTTATCGCCGACTTTCTGAAGCTCATATGTATACAATGAGCGTGTCAACTCTTCACAAGAGTTATCTTTCACAACGTGGGTTACCGGTTTAGTGTTTTCGCTACCTTGCGGCGACTGACCTATGTTAGTCGAATGAATATATTAAATCGCGTACTTTATGAATATCAATTTTTTTAGATCACGCAAACAGTTCCGCGCACGTGGGAACAGTTAATTGATCCGTGCTCGTGCACTTCGAATTGGGAGAATATTGAACTGCACTCTGGTCGCATCAGGGAGCGCCGACATTATATCACCGAATAATGTCGTATTTTCGTAACTGTTGACTCTTGCCCCTTTAAGGACATATTAAATTATATAAAAAAAGAAAAAAAACATACATTAATGTCTGTTAATTCTCTCCTTCGTTTATTCGTATATTTTCAAAATGCTTCCGGTCTGGGTGTGGTATATAGACTTTGAGCGGGGAAAACTAAACCCGCGTTTATTAGCACTTTCAAATCTGACGGGAGACCGTGTCCACTACTAATTACTTATCAACCAATTGCGTACTACCCACTAGATAGGCGGGCCATACCTAGTTCACATCTACTATCGGACATTAGGTGGTCGTCTAACAAACTGGACTAATAAACCAACTCACAACTTACGTCACCTTAATACAACTTTGAAGTCTGCTAAATACCAGAACACTACCCTGGCTACTCATCACTTCCAGAAACAAGATTAATTCCTATATTCCTTTGTATTGCACCAGATTAATTCTTATATTGCTCAACTCCAAGAATCTAATTATTCAGGCCCTGACCTCCTACACACATGTCTATGTGTTTTTCTTCTATGTCCTAACGAGGATGGAACTGGCATTTCAATTTGGTTGCTAACGCTGGGCTAATAATATGGAGATAGCGCTTTGAACAAATGCATTACTTCCCTCTCAGCTCCTCAATGAAGCGTTCAGAAGATATCGAAGTAAGCAGTAAGACAATAAGCATTTCTTCTTTCTTCAGAATTATGTGCAATTTCAAGCTTATGTAAGCAGTCACATGTTTTTGAACAATCTCATCATGCCAGATTTAACTTATGGTGTTTTAAGCATTATTTGCAGACATGTGTAGTGCAAATCAACAAAAATAAAATAACTAAGAATTATTTATTCATTACGGACATACAGAATTATTATGCATTCAAGTGTGAAGTAATCTGAGGAGTTGTACTATGTGATTTGGATTGATTATAAACCTTCTTTTAAATTAATAGCATTACACACACCTTGTGACGTCATACGTTAGAAATTTGTGGAGGACGTATAGTTATAGTTATACGAGAGCCCCGGTATCACTGCAGGAGAATGAAAATCCATTATTGCTCAACCGCCCGTGACAGTAGAATCATCCGAATTAACAGTCCGGTTGTTTTCTGTCTTTGTCAAAACGGGCGATGAGTAGATTCTCCAACGCGAATTGACTGTGGGTATCAGAGGAACAAGAGACAATGCCAGTAATCTGGAAATCATCAGATGCATTATGACCTGGCCATCTGAAATGGGAGGAGAAAGGTGTTGGTCAAAAGTTGCAGGATACAGAAGATAGTTAACGTAACAATACTGTCATATGATTGCGATTTCAATTTACATGTTAAATCGTTTATATAAAAATATATAGGCATTAAAACCAGGTGACTGAGACAAAAACATTATTTA